>PVJI01001662.1:151669-171321 GCA_004026765.1 Micronycteris hirsuta
CCCACCCCCATAGCACCCACTCCTGAGCGCCACCCCCCCCCCCCAGAGAGGCTACAAGCATTGTGAGCAACCCGAGCCAAACATGTCATGCGTGAGGCCGAGCCAGGCTGCGCTGGAACCGAGTGTCCCCGGGAGGAAGGTGCCCATGAGCAGGAACTTACGCAGCATGCAGGGCACTGGGGCCTGGGCAGAGAGGCAAAGGCTGTGAGACGCTCTCCCCTCCCTGGATGCTGGTGGAAGTCACAGCTTTGTTACCTTTGGCCTCTGGAAGCCCCAGAGACCTGACGGCCATGGGACTCTGGAAGGGCTTGGGAAGGGGCCGCAAGATGGGCGGGTTTACACGAGGTGGGAGGGGGCATCAAAGGCAAAGGTGGGGATGGCTCCAGGCACAGCACGAAAACCCGGCCGCGGGGAGAAGGGTGAGGAGTGTGCTGCGCCATCATGGGGTGTGGGCGCAGTCACCCCCAGTGCCCGCTGGTGCCCAGCTCCCCGGGAGCCGTCTCTGCGAAGACAGCAGACGGGCACTGCCACGCACTGCCTAATGCAGCCACTGTCACAGTCCGGCACCAATGACAGATGCACAGCCTTCGGCGCGCTCGAGCTCACGTGCTTTCCCGTCTTCATCGTTCTCGTCGGGCATGGGCGGGGGGGTGGGGGGCGCTCCCCGCCTGGTCTCTGAGGAGTCAAGCCTCCCCGAGTCTTCAGCACACCTTTAATGGACCCCCTAAAACAGGGGTTTCTCAGAGAGCATCGCTTTTCGGATCTAAGGGAGACTAAACATCTCTGTGAGGTTTGACTGAGCTGCCCCGCGTCTCTGCAAAGTCTTTCTGTCTTTGGCTCCAGAACAAGATGGTCTGTCTCCTGTCTTCCTCCCTCCGGGCGGCTATGTCTTGTTTTCTTTTGTGGGTTCTCTTCTCGACCCCCGGATCGCCCTCTGGGTCCTCCTACCAGATGTCAGCACTGCCGTGGCCCCTGCTCCCTTTGCAAACCAGGGCCGGCTCCCACCCGCCAATGGCAGCAAATAACCCCGGCTGCCTCCACGTCACCAGACTCGTGTTTTTCTAGGGAAACAGCCAACGCCCTATAAGCCACCCCACCCCTCCTTGTCCCCAACCCCAGCTGAGTCCATTATTTTGTGAGTGGCTCCCATCCTCCCATCCCCACAACAGATTCCAGGCGACCCCCCACACCTCCCTCCCCCCCACCGCCAACACCCCACTGAAAGCCAAGGCCTGCTCGACCCAAGTTCAACTTTCCCTGTACTGCCTGGTCTCAGCAAGGCCACAGCCCCGGCAGATGACCCCGCCAGCCCCGTCTCCAGCCAGGTCCCCCCAATCCCCTTGGCATCACTAGTTTGTGACCTTGTGGGGGTCACGTGCTCCTGGGAACCCCTAGGGGATACAATCCCTCGCCCCCACTGAACGCAGCCTGGGAAACACACACTTAAACACCTGAGAGCGGGGGCAGGGGCTGCGTGGACTTCCCAGGTGCGGCCAGTTGCAGCGCCCGTGTCCTTGACTTTGGGTGCCGCCTTCCCAGTGCTCCCAGTGGGCTAACATCTCACTGTCTGGCGTAGGTCCAGATCACCTCCTCTCAGAGGGGCTTCTCAGCCCGCCCCGCCCCCTCTCCCCCCTGTTCCCACTGCATTGGTGCCTGTGTTCCTCTCCCAGGGCGGCCATGACACAGTCCCACAAACGGGGTTAAAACAACAGGCGTCTGTCCTCTCGCAGCTCTGGAGGCCGGCGCCTGGAACCAGAGGGTGCCCACACAGCCATGCTCTCCCTGCAGGGCCGGGAGACCCTGCCCTGCCGCCTATGGATGCTGGCTGTCCTTCGTGGTCCTGGCTTATATACAGCGGCATAACTGTCACCTCTGCCTCTGCCTTCACACGGCCATCTTCCCCGTGTCCTTCCCCGTGTCCCCAAATTTCTCCCTCTTGATAAAAATACCAGACATAGGATTTAAGGTCCTGCCTAAACCAGCATGATCGCATCAGGCCTACACGGACAAAGACCATTTCCAAATAAGGTCACGTCTATGGGCGTTGGGACTGGGACCTGGACGTATCTTTTGGGGGGTGCAATTCAGCCCATGACAGCAGCCCTGGCAGACGGTCACGGCCATACACCCGACGGCACTGCCCTGTGACTGCCGTTCACGAGTCAGTCCCCCCGGTGGACCTCGATCCTCAGGAGAGGTCCTGTCCGCCCCTCCTTGCGCCTAGTGGTGTGCCCGGCCGGCCGCCCGAGTGTGCTAGTCCACGTTTCGGTGAGAGTCACGTCTGCAGGGAAAACAGAACGCACCTTCCTCAGGCTGTTGGATCGCATCCCGCTGGCGCTTCGGAAACATTTCACTCGGTTTCAAAGGTCTCTTACACGTGAGGCAGCTGAGCCGCACGTCTGCGTGTTTAACCTACATGTTCAGCTACACGAGAGAAAAGTCAGCTGCAGCTTACATGCGTGACTCCCCTCGGAACGCTGGGCCCCCGCCTTCCGCCCGGAGCCCAAGAACCTCAGAGTGTTCTCCCCTCTGCGGTGATGTCACCAGCGTGTTGACGCGGCAACCGGGCTGCGGGGCGGGTGTCCGCCACGGTGCCCTTTCTTATCAGGGGGGACAGAAATCGGCCCTTTGACGTTTACGACGGAGGCGCCTTTGACAAGTAAAAGACATCGGCAAGACCATCACTTCCAAGTTTTCTGCAGAGCGCAGTCAACCTGACGAAGAGCTGTTTCGTCTCCTGCCCGTCCCCCATCAGACACCCGTGTCTCCTCTTTCTCCCCAGACTCTCAGTCCTTGTTCACTTTCGGCCCGGGTGCGAGGCTGCGGTTCTCCTGCCAAGCAGCATTTGTACTGTGCACACGTGCTCCTGAGTATGAAAACGCATCCGGATGACATCCCAATGTTAATTTGTCTGACCTACTTGCAGTGAACGGTGCCACCTTCTGCAAGCCGGTCCGTCTAGGAAACTGGGCACAGTGACACTCTGCCTGCCCTGGGGGCCGTTACCAGGCAGATGGGTTTTCATACGATTTAATAAAGCACCTCTGACAGTAAATGATCATGAACATCGCTCGATAATTTATACCCAAACACGTTGGAGGGAGCTTATAATGAACAGCAGAGGTAAAACCCGGGGAAACTGTGATTTTTTTTTGAAAAGCAGCAAGTAATGAACTGGAGAAGTCACTGAACCATGAAGCTGGAGCCACAGATGGCGCTGGCAGAGATGGATCACAGCATCAGGTGAGCCTGCGGCGGCCGCGGCCAAGGGGTGCACGGTCAACTGCAGGACACCATGCCTTTCAGGGGCAAGGCACCGGTCCCTGAGGACGGGGCTCCACCTCTCCAGGTTGTAAAACAGGGGTCATTGTATACGTGGGCAGCGCGTTTGTAAGCAGTGTTGTAAATACTGGGCCAACACGGATGTCAGCAGATGACCCCAAGGCGCTCTGGTGTCCGGTCACTGTCACTATAGCATCACACTTGTGTGCTGGGTGCTAATTGCGAGGCAGACGTTGGGCGCGAGTGGCATCGCTGTGACTCTCACAGTGGCCTCACGGGGCGGGAGCTGTGGCCACCCCGCTTCGCAGGTGAGGTCGTTGAGCCCCACGTCGGCAGCCTGCCCGAGGTCGTCCGCCTGGTGAGCCGAGGGTTCATGACACTGACGACCCCTGTACCTGCAGGAAAGGGGGCAAGGGGCGGAGGCTGCAGAGCCCAGCACCGCCGCAAAGCTTCAGAGAGCTGATGGTGTGGCTGGGGCTTTGGCATCAGGGCCAGGCTGACACCTGGTGCCACCACATTCTAGAGCCCGACCTTGAAGGGGCCTCTGTGTGCTCCTCGGTCAGAGAGGTGCCCCGACAGGCGGGGACTGCGACACGAGGTTCATACGGGATTTGAGGGTGCCACACAGGGCCCGTCACACGACGGGCCTTGGAAACAGGCACTGCATTGTTAGCCACCGTTTTACACGTAACTTCCATCTCTCTCGGAAGATTCCAGTGTGTGCTGGAGACGTTTACAAGTCTGCCCCCGAGTTCTGTAACCACCTGGGCTCCTGCTGATTTCTGGAATGCCTGGAAACTGAGTGCCCGGGTGTGGGTCCCAGGTCCTCCTGTCACGGGGGAGCGGCAAGTGTCTCCCTGGAGGACAGGTGAGACCCCTGGATGCACGCTCTGTGCAACCAGATGTAACCTTGCATGTGTGTAAATGCTGGTGCCCAGCCCATGCACACGGCATTACCGTGGTCATGCCACGGCCCCGCTCGGCTCCCACTGACTGGCACCTGACATCTTCGCAGACCTGCGCTGGGTGCCGGGGTGACAAAGACGAAGATGGCACAGGGGTCCTCGTGGGGAGATGAGACACGAGGTGGGTTTGACTATTTCCTCGGGCGGCTGTCTTTTTCTTAGCTGTGGTGAAATCCACACCATGAAATGGCCCGTTGTGACCATTTCTACACGTCCAGTTCAGGGGGTGAGGTGCGCTCACACTGGTGTGGGACCCCGCCCCCCATCCACGCCACTTTCTCTCCTCGTAAAACTGGAACCCTGCACCCATCACACAGTGACTGCCCTCCCCGGCCCAGGCCCCGGCCCCGCCACTCCACGTCCTGCCTCTCAGGCCGGCACACTCCGGGGACCTCACGGATGTGCAGTCACAGCGCCTGTCCTTTTGTGACTGGCTCCGTCACTTGGCGTGTCCTCGCGTTTCATCTGTGCCGCAGCCCGAGTCGGAATTTCCTCCCCTTTTGAAGCTGAGTAATATTCCACTGCGCACAGCCCAGACGTCGTCCCTCCACTCACCCGCCACTGCCCCCTCGGGTGGCTCCCGCCAGTGGGCTGCTGAGGCTGCGCTGCTGTGAGTGTGGCTGTGCAGAGATCCCTGAGCCCTGCTCGGCCTTTCACTGTGCGGTCCGGCCCTGGTCTTATCTAGTATTTTCTTAGCAAACTCGAGAGTCCTTTTTGTCAGAGGTAGGTCAGGCAGAGAGAGAGACATGGGTCACTTTAGTAAACTGTTAGAAGTCATCTTTAAAAAGCTACCCACACGCACAATGAGGAGGGAGCGAGTGGGTCTCGTTTTCTGTCCTTGACAGAGGTCAGCAGTTATGCACAGGTGGCCTCTGTCACAGAACCCCAACACCTCCAAGGTGGGCTTCAGTGGACAAGGGAGAAAACGTGCCCCCTGCTCAGAGAAACACTCCCCGGGCTGGGAGTGGCCCGGGCCAGAGACAACCAAGGCCTCAGTGGCAGGAACACGAGCCCCTCTGGGCTCCCGGCTATGTGCAGCCTTGCCAAGCGGAGGGTCTGGGCCTGGGCAGCAAGCAGGGGGTGACAGAGGTGGAAAGAGAATGGCTTCTCCTTTCTTCCGGCCCTAAAAGGGACGCAGTGCAATACGACAGGAGAAACCAGATGGGCAGGAGGGAACGGAGCCCTGTGTCCTTGCTAGGGGCTCTGTCCCTTCCTGCCCACTTGGCCGTGAACTTGAGCAGGTTGGCCCGCCTCTGGGGCTCAGCTTCCACAGCTGTGACTTGGAGTGTGAGGCCAGTGCAGCCTCAGGCCAACTCCAGCTCTGCCCTCAGGCCAGTTCTGCAACAGCTGGACAGTGCGGTGCTGGGAGCGTGGGAGGGAGTCTGCGGGCAATGTGGCAACCTCTGCATCTGGCTTGCGTTTTTCCCAAAGTGGGACGTGGCCGCGTTTGCAGAGTTAGGCACTCTCACATCAAACTCACGGACCCAGAATCTTGGTTCCCATGAACTGAAAGTCACAGAGTGGTTTGATTTCAGACGTGACCTTTGTGGGCCCCTACTGTCAGCCACAGTGACGAGAAAGAGATCCCCAAGTGTCCCCTGTAGGTAGGATCCAGGCTGCCACATGATGCTGCTCGCCAGACTCAGGTCCTGGGCCACTTCCTGCAGGACAGGAGAGGATGAAGTGATTGCTTTCCACCCAGGGCTAGATAACCGCCAACACACGGGGAAGGAGCCCGGGGCGTCCGCGGAGCCCCATCCAGCCTGCTGCAAGCCACACGCTCCAGCGAGACCAAGCCAAGCTGCCAGCTCTGGGCTCGTTACACAAACAAGCCACGCAAATATTTTCGTTAGATGTCAGCACGGATTTCCTCTCCTCACAGGGAGCCAAGTGATTTGTGGGCCACTGTCACGGGACTCGGTTGGAGAGCCCAGCATTCCGGGGAAACCCGGCTCGGCTAGGGCGCTCCCTCTGCCGTGGCCCCGGTCCCTTCTTGGGGAGCAAACTGGCCTTTCCAGGCAGTCAGCACAGCTGCTCTTCTCTCCTGCTGTGTCTCTTGTTTTGAGCGGTTTCGTTATTTTTGTTACTTAATGGAGCAAAGACCCGAGCACTCCAGGGTCCCTGCCTGGCCCTCCTGCTGTCGCAGACCCTGAGCCTAGGCAGAGCCAGGGAAGTTGGCCCCTGTAGTGTGCAGGCGCAGGAGGACCCAAGGCTGCCTTAAATATTCTCTCGTCCACACCTGCCAGCTCAAGAAAAGAGGAAACAGAGGCTCAGAGGGGGCGGGGCTTGCCCCGGGGGCTCCTGGGTAGGCGTGGCAGGGTCTGGCTGGCTCAGTGGCATCACGGAGACTCCAGATCTCTGGTGCCCAGTGGGGTTCTCTTCTGACCATACCCCGCCCAGCAGGGCTGAGCTGCCCTCGCTCTCTCTCTGCAGTTGATTTTTTTAAAACAACAGCTTTATTGATATATCATTCCTTTACCATAAAGTTTACCTTTTAAAGTATATAGTTCAATTCTTTCTGTATATTCACAAAGTTGTGCTTCCTTCACCACTAATTCCAGAACGTGTCATCACGCCCACGAGGAGCCCCGTACCCGTGACTCTCCATCATCCCTCACCCCAGGCCCCAGAAACCACGAGTCCACGGGTTCTGGATTTGCCCAGTTTGGACACTTCACATACATGAGACCAGACAACGTGCGGGCTTTGGCGTGAGCATCACATCTTCAGGGTTCATCTGTGTGGCAGCGCATGTCAGAGTTCCATTTCTTCCCACGGCTGACGGCATTCATTCTGTGTGTGCGTGTTCATGTTGTGTGGGTAGACCGCAGAGGGCGCATCCATTCATCGGCTGGCGGGCACTTGGGTTGTTTGCACTTTTTGGCTCTGAGGCACGGCGCTATGCGAACATCGGTGCACAAGGTCTTATGCGGACGCGGGTCTTCCTTCTCACGAGTCCATGCCTAGGAGTGAGACTGCTGGGTCCTGTGGTAACCCCGCTTTCTGAGGAACTGCCGGACTGCTTCCCACCACAGCCGCGCTGTTTTCCGTGCCCACCAGCAGTGTGTGGGGGTCCCCACCCTCCCCTGTTGCTGCCCAGCTATTTCACTGCGGCCTCCTGGTGGGGACGACGCCGCATCTCAGTGTGGTTCTGACCTGCATCTCTGAAGACCCACGGCGTCATGCATCTTTTCATGCGCTCATTGGCCATTTGCGGATCTTCTTTGGAGAAATGTCTATCTAGATCTTCTACTCATTTTAAAACTGGGTTATTTGTCTTTTCATAAAAGCTCTAGGGAAAAAAAATCTGCTTAATAAGGCCTCCTGTGCCCCACCTCCGTGAATCAAAGAAGCAGTGACGACTCTCGGACTCCGGTCAGGCAGCACTCATGTCTGGGCACCTTCCTTCAGTGACACTGGCGTGTCTGCGGCAGAGGCTAAGAGAATGTTTTCTGGTGTCCACACATGGACTTGAATCTAGCTGGACCCCTTATAAAGGTTGTGACTTTGACAAGTCACTTACCTTCTCCATGCCTCAGTTTCCCCACTTGTAAGACAGGGTTGTGCTATTTCATGGGATGTGGTGAGAGCTGAGAGGGAAGACACACAGAAAATCTTTAGCTTGTGGCCTGGCACACAGGAAGCACCCAATAACATCTTTTTTTTTAAATTTCACCCGCACACATTTTTATGGCACCAGCCACACCTGGGCACGAGCGAGACACTGAAGCCACAGCAACAAGCGAATACACGGAAGATCTCCGCCCTCATGGGGCTGGTAAGCAGCTTCCCCTTCTGGCAAAAGCTCATGGTGCTCGTTATTATAATTCAACAGTTTTACCCTTGACTGCAAAATAAGCATAGCACATCAGAAACCAGAAAGTAGAATGACAAGATAAAAGACGTTTCACTAATGAACTTGACCTTTAGAGAGGGAGATGAAGCAGGAGCTTCAGTAATTACAGCTCCCAGCCTGGTCTGTGCACACACACAGCAGGGGAGGCGCCTGAGGACCCCCGGGTGTGGGGGAGGCTGCAAGAGGAGCGAGCAGCACACCCAGGTGTCCGGGCGAAGAGGAGCGTAGCCTCGGATCCAAGAGGGGATTGGAGCCTAAGAACAGAGAAGTGAAACGAAAACTAAGATAAAGAAGCAAATGCGAAGGTGTCTGGGAAGAAAGAGCTGAAGAGCCGGCTTCTGCTGCTTGAAAAACAGGGCCAGCGGGGCTGGGAGGGGCCGACGGGGACCTGAGTGAAGACGGGACTGCTGGTCTCAGGGGCTGCGCTGCGGACATGGCCCGGCCGGGCGCAGGAGGTTGCGGGAGCTGAGGGACGCTGGTCTGTGCGGCAGATCCGCAGCGGAAATGCCAGACCGGCCCGCGCTAAGCAGGTTCCGCGGTGGGGGGTGCAGTCAGTAAAATCATTAGGTTAAAAACACACACAAGCAGCCATTATTGGGAATGAAGGAGGTGTTACCTCCACAGACCTTACAGACACGAAAAGGAAATACTACAAATTTTACGTGAATAAACGCAACAACAGAGAAAATGTCCAAGCTGCTTTAGAAATACAAAATCGACATAAGATGAAGGAGAAAATCTTGTGTCCAACTGCTGCTAAAGGAATGAACTCATCATCAGAACCTTCTTACACAGAAAACTCCAGGCCCAGGTGGTTTCACGGGAGACGGGGCGTGCGAGTCTGGTACAGAACAAAACCATCCATTTGGAAGAAAACCAAACCTCCTGGGCAGCCCGCAGGCATATCTGGGAAAGATAAATTCCATCAAAAATTTAGGGAAGAAAAAACGCCAAGACTACAAAACTCTTGAGAGAAGCGGCGGCCAGCAAAAGGCGAGCAGCAAAACCAGATGGACGTGAGAAAAACCAAGAGAGAAAGAAGGAAAATTGCAGGTCAATATCTTCCATGAACAGAGACCAACCCTTCTCAACTTGGGGTGATTCGGGCCCGACGGGGACATGTGGCAGTGTGCAGGGACCCTGGGTTGTCACGACTCGGTGTGGGGAAGGGGCTCCACCGGCAGCTACTGGCGGAGGTCCGGGATGCTTGACACGTCCGCCCGTCCGGGGCGCCCAGGTCAGCCCTTGACAGAGAATCACCCGACTGCCAACCGCGCTGAGGCTGAGACACCCTAGCACAGACGCATGCGTCCTTAACGAGAGATTCTTAATGAGAGATTCGCACATGGAACACAGCGCTATGCAAACAGGGTCGGTTTGTCCTGAGCTGGGAGGGTCCATCCCAGGACCGGGGCTGAACAACAGGATACTCGGTGGGGGGGGGGGGGGGGCATGTGACACTGTGACACAGCTCACAAAAACTTGTTTGAGACAAATCACAGACCTAACGCTGAAATTAAAAATATAACGCTTTCAGAAGGAAACACTGCAGAGTATCTTTGTGAATTAGGAGTAGGCAAAGTTTCCTTAAGCAGCAACCAGCAAGTAATAACCATAAAGGAAAAAACTTCTCGTGAGGATAAATTGTTTAGAAAAACGAAAGGGCAGGCGCAGCATGGCATACAATATTTGCAAATACATCTAAGGAATGCTATAACTACATAATAAAAAGACAAACAATCCAACATCAAGAGGAATTACCAAATACTCAGCTACCCTCTTTAGGCTGAAAATAGCCCATGATTGCCTGGTTGCCAGCGAAACACAGGCAGCTCGCCTGCATCCAGGACACCAAACCCCGAGGTCGTCAGTCAGGTCTGGGGCCGACTTCCCCCCTTCTGCCCGGAGCCTGCAGGCTGCCCGGGCTAAGTCGGGTTCCCTTCCTGCTCACCCATCCCAGCTGTGGCTTTGTGTGCCTGCCGTGGGTAACTTCCCAATCCCTGGGTAGTCCTGGTTTTCAGTGGGTGAGCTGCCTCCTTGCAAATGCTACCTTCCGAGAGGCCACAGAGGCTGGCTCTGAGGTCCCCATCCCAGTGGCTGCCATCACAGCTTCGTCTTGGTCCCGTCCCTCAGCACTTGCTTGGCCCCAGGAACTCAGGGGAGACAGCCCCCTTTTGCTCTCTGAGTTTTGGCCTGGAGGCTTTCCTGGGCTTGATCAAAGTGGGGTCACCCTGGATGGACCCCCAGTAAGTGGGGTCAAGACTCAGATGCAGCGTGAGCAAGGAAAAAGCGTTTTCTTTAAAAACTAGCCTGCTACTGTGTGGCCAAGCCTCATGCAAGCGCGGCAGGGCTCACAGCGTGGACTGCGGGGCTCTCGCTCAACTCCATGGGCGGTATTCACAGGGTACTTCTGTCCATCACTTAGGGCTCAGCCCCACCCATTTCCCTCTGCAAGCCTTTGCCCGGAAGAAGCAAACCAGCGTTCTGTTTACAGCGCACTTTCCTGTCCGTGGTCAGCTGTTGTCCCCACCCTGGGCTTTACCTCCTCACCGCCTGACCCAGTTATGGGGTCGAAGCAACGAGGAATGAACTTGGGCATTGGAGGACATGACACTGACTTTAACTCTGGCCCAGTTAGCCGCTCAGAGCCTGTGTCCCAGCCGTGCAGCAGCAGGCAGCCCATACCCGCCTGGCGCACGGCTTTCTGCAGGGAGAGCTCCCAGCACCGGTGGGTGTCCGGCACACGGCAGAAGCTAAGACATGGCCGCCGCCGTGAAGTCTAAGAGCTAATTAAAGGTGAACCGGGTTGAATGACAAGTGCTGGCTCTCGGGGGGTGTCCGCGTGGCACTGTTCCTTGGGGTCAGGATGCGTGAGAGCCAGACTGGACCAGAGTCTCCCAGGTTTGTCTGCATAAGCCGGGGGTGGGGGGTGGGGTAGGGGGTAGAACGCACAGATCCCCTGTGAGAGGTGGCACCTGCCATGTCCCCTCCCCTTTCCTCCAATTGAAGCTTCAGCTACAGGTCATCCTCCCACTGGACACTCCCTTCCTGCCTGACTATACCAGCTTTCTGAGAGAACCACCTGCAACACACACCCAGGGTGCACGTCCCACTGCATGGAGCCCCCCACTCCTGGAGCCTTCGGGGCTCCCTGTGTGCACAGACCCCAGGTCGGTGCGTCTGCACAGAGACTGTGCCTCCAGTGCGGGCCTTGGAACTCCTGCTTTTGGTGCCCAAACTACGGCTCTGGTCTCAGCCCTTCAGAGTTTCTGGGCGCCCCTCTCTGCCATGTCACTCTTCAGCACCCCGTCTACCCTTCTGCCCCTGGCCCACTCTTACAGTTGAAAGCCGGCCTTCGTTTTCCCCAAACCTCTCAGTCTTTGAGACCTGGCTGGAAGCTGACCTGCCGCACCATGGCTATTGTCTACTGGGCTCCCTCCTTCCCTGGGAGCATTGCTGGTGTCGTAAACCAGGTCCAAGGCGCCTGCCCAGCTCTCTCCAGATGCCTGGGGGACAACTGTCCTGCGTCTCTTTCACTCCCGAGGGAAGAAAAGGCAATAATGCCACTGGCCCACACAATCCTCATCTTTCTACCGAGAGGGTCAAGTGCCTCAAACACACCCCAGGTTCAGCTGTTGCTGTTTTAATTCAGCCAGTGGACAGAAGTGGGAGCAGTGGGTAAATCTGGAAACTCTGGGTAGGATTCCAGCCACTCTGTCCCCACAGCCTGGGGACGCGGTGCCGACTTTCAGTGCCTCGGCCGGGTCTGCCCGTGCCTGCTTCCTGTGGTGAGTCTCTGTGGAAGTGACAGTCACTTCTGTGAGCACCCTCCTTCCCCCGGGAACAAACACAGGCCACGTCTGCCTTGCTGGGAAGGAGCCAAAGCCCGGGCAGCTCGCTCAGAGAGTCTGAGATCACGCTCCTGAGAAGAGATACTGACCTCCCCTCCAGTCCCGGGGACCTGGAAGAGACCCCCGGACACATCGCTGCATTCGAAACGGGCTCCTGCTACCAGGCCGTAAAACAGCAAGCTGTGCTCTGAGGCTGCAACTAAAGAGACTGCCTGAAATTCCTGGGGGTAAAGGAAATACGCAGCGAGAAAAGTATTTACAATGGAAACCCACAGCGGCAGAGATTTTGATTGTGTGTATATGGAGTAAAAAAAAACTGTTTTTCCATATTCCTTTAATCTGTGTTGAATCTCCCCATTAGAAATAAATGTGGCACGCACGTGGCCACCGTAACCGGGCCACAGAGACGCCGGCCGCTGCCGCTGCCCGACTCCGCCCGCCTCCCCCTCAGAACAGCCTCATTAGGGGGCCTGTGCAAGCAGCAGCAAGCCCTGGACCCTGTGTGAGGCACGGCTGTCCTTGAACTTCCAACACGCCGAGTAAGCACAGCAGAAATTTATTCTTTTCTCTCTACAGAGCTCTCTGGATACTCAAGAAATCGTAGGGCTCGGCAGAGAAATTGCCGTCTCTTTCACCTGGAGGTAATTCTCCAGGTTTTGATCGATTATTGACAGCCCTGAAACCGGTCATCTTTATTGAAGGTCGGCATGGGTTGAATGGTGTCCCCTGCCTCCAAATTCATCGCTTGCCACCCTAACCCTCTGTCCCTCAGAATGTGACCTTGTTCGGAGACTGGGCCTTTACAGAGGCCATTGAATTAAAATGAGATCAGTAGGGCAGGGCATTCTTATAAAAAGGGAGAACGCCATGCAGACCTGAAGGCAGAGATGGTGGATGCTTCTACAAGCTGAGGAACCCCAAAGATTGCCAGCGAACCCCCAGGCCCCGTGGCAGAAGCATGGGCCAGGTTTGCTCTCATAGGCTCACCGGGGACCAACCCTGCCAACACCCTGACCTTGGATTCCAGGCCTCCAGAACGGAGAGAGAGGAAGTGTCTGTGTGTGAGCCCCTGTGTGTGGTTCTCGGAGGCCTTAGGAAATGCAAGTGAATGTTCCATTTATATTACAGTTAATCCACGTGCTGTCACTGTTAGGGGTGGGCCACCTCCCTTCTCATTGGGCTCCCTCAGCCTCCACACGTGTGACCGACGGCATCGAACTTACGGGGAGGTTGTGGCAAGTGAATCCACCTGTGCGCCACCCCACGGCTCCCAGCGAAGGAGCTGGATCGCCCAGAAGCCCACGCTCCTAACCCCCTGGCATTCCAGCGTCTTCTAGATGCACCTTCCTGGGCCCCACTGCGAGTGTCTCCTCCAAAATCACCACAGCGACGCTAACCACTAACTGGAGCCGGGACATCTGAGTGGCTGAGGCCGCCGACCTCTGTAACACGTGGATGGGAGGCACGGGGCCACCTGAGCTGCGGCCAGGGACTGTGCCTCTGCTGCAGAAAGCTGAGCCCGGAGCAAAGTCAGCTTTGAAGTTTATTAAACCTTGTGTCTCTAGGGCCATGGGGAGAAAGAGTCCCAGACGCTTTCAGAGCTGAGCAAGGCAGCATGCAGGGGGCTGGGGGAGGGAAGGCATGGGGGAAAGGCGGGGGACGACTGCACCCCAGTGGCGCGGCGGGCATTCCGGAAGTGCTCTCCACGACGTTTGGAATAGTGAGCAGCTCCACAGTAGTCCGCAGCAGTGCCTTTAGCAGGAAAGCAAAACTGCAGTGGGAGTCAAAACTCCGCCCTAGGGCTCCGTTCTGCAATGGGGCAGATGGCGGTGAACTCATGCCACGAGCAAGGTCGCCCCAGCTGGAAAACAGCAGAGCTGGGTGGGGTGGCCTCTGCAGCGCCACTTTACGGTGGGGGCGGGGGGTGTCACACCGATTAAGCCCCTCCGTCTGCTGCATTATTAACAGGCGAGGTCGGATGGATTAATGCCTCTCAGTGACTTTCTGCTCACACAGACCTTCAGCCAAACTGCTGTGGAAGAAACTCATTCCGTAAATACAGTGTAAATGAAGCCACCCAATACAAGATCTGATGCAAGAAAATGTTTCATGAAGCAAGAGAAGTATGACGCCGATTTTGTGATTTCATAAACATAGGCAACATTTCCAGGACCAGTATCTTTGGAAGAGCTCGTAAGTTAAATTTTTCCAGTGTATACTAATTAAACATGTTACATAACTTATGAATTTTTTGAAATTTCATGTAAATAATGAGACTTCTTGTGAGGAACAGAAAATGCCAAATAGCACCACCCTAGAAGCTGGGAGCAAAGCGAGCTTTCCCGAGACCACGGGGCGCGTGCGGCCTGCAGAGCATGACCAAGCGGCATGAGGCAGGACGTCGGGGTGGGAGAGACGAAACTCCCGTTATTTCAGGTGACAGAACTGTGTCTACCTCTGACCTCAGGGTGAGGGTGTGAGCTGAGCACTATTCGGACTACAGGGAGGACTCATTTACCACAATCAAAGGTAAATGAGAACCACCGAGAACCAGTACCTTTCACAAAGAGCGGCAGGAAACAGTTAGGAAACATCAGAAGAACGAAGTCAACAATGGCAAGAAAAGTATAACTTACTCAGGAGCACATCTCGCATGAAATAGTCTAGATTGGTGTTGAGAAAATCATAAAATGAGACTGGAGGAAATAAAAGAAAAGCTGCGTGTGTGGGGAGGCGTGCCATGTTTCTGGATGAAAAACACTGAAATTATAAAGTAAGTTCTGCCCAAAATAATTTACAAACTCCATGTTGAATAAAAATTGACCATAGGTAAAATAAAATAAAAAGCTGACAAGCTGAGCCACGCGCGTGTGGACGAGAGACCGCCCGAGACGACATTGACGATGTGCCGCAGAGGGTGCGGCCGCGCCGCCTGCCACACTTGCTGTGTTCAACCAGACGTGGGCCTCAGCAAAGGAAAGAGGGGCGAGTCCGCGGAACACGACGGAGGGCGGGACACCCTGGCAGATTGGGGATTATGAAAAGGGCACTTCACATCAAAGGGACAGAACAGCATATAAAACTGGTAATTCACTTGAGGATAGAATAATGTTCGGTTCATATTTAAAGCCACACAAAACTAAACTGAAAATGAATTAACGGTATAAACATAAAAAAAGTGAAATTTAAACGATAATAGGCTGGTTTTATAATTCTGAAAGTCTTCCTAAAGAAGATAAACCCTCCAGAGACCGTAGAAGATTGACAACTGGACTATAAAATACCGAGTGACTTATATGACTGATGTTATTACACATCAAATCATCCAGTCAGAAGACAAGTGACAGCCTGGAAGAAAATCCTGAAAGGATTAGCACCCAGTCTATACAAGTAACTCATCGTTACATTAATGAAAAGAAAATAGAAAGGCGAGTCACTGATTTGAACATGGGTTTCACAGAACAATGAATGCAATGGCTATGCAGAGTGAAGCAAGCCAGGCGGTGAGGGACAAATACCATACGATCTCACCTTTAACTGGAACATAATCAACAAAAGAAAAAAGCAAGAAAACTATAACCAGAGACATTGAAATTAAGAACACTCTAACAATAGCCAGAGGGGAGGGGGGAGGGGGCTACGGGGAGGAGGGTTTTCAGGAACTACCACATGGACAAAACCAAGGGGGAGGGTGGAAGCAAGGGAGGGAGGTGGGTTTGGATGGGGTGGGAGGGAGAGGCGGGGAGAAAATGCAGACAACTGCAATTGAACAATAATAAAATAATTTAAAAAAAGAAAACTGAATGCAATGGGATCATATACATTAAAAGACGCTGGAGCTCTTTAGCAATTAGGATAATACAAATTTTAAAAAATGTTCAAATAAAATAAGTTAAAACAATACCTTGTGCATCAAAAGGTGTTATTAAGAAAGTGAAAAGCCAACCTACAGAATGGGAGAAAATACTTGCAAACCACATCTCTGATAGGGATTTACAATCCAGAACGTATAAAGAACTCTTATAACTCAACAACAAAAAGACAAGCGACCCAATTTAAAAATGGGCAAAGGACTTGAATGGACATTTCCCCAAAGAAGCCATACAGATTGCCAACACGCACGTGAGAAGATGCTCACCATTATCAGTCGCTGAAGGAATGCAAGTCAAAACCACAATGAGATAACACTTCATTCCACCGGGATGATTCTAATTAAATCAAAAGCAAGACAAACGGAAGACAAAATAGTGAGCGATGGCTGAGATTGGGGAAGCGGCAGCTCTCACACGTCGCTGAGGGGACGTAAAAGGGGACAACTGCTGTGGAAAACCGCCCGATAGCTCCTCAGAGACTTAGACAAGGAGTCACCGACCGCGTGACCACAGCACCGCGCACAGACACCACAGAGAACTGAGAACAGCGCGCGGACAAAGGCCTGCACACGGCCGTTCACATCAGCACTACGCACAGAAGCCAGACGGTGGAGACAATCCAGGCATCCAGCAGTGAGTGAATGGGGAACACACTCTGGCATATCGGCGCAATGGGGCGACACTCAGCCACAGAGAGGCACGGGGCACTGACACCCACTGCAGCATTCTCGAAACACCCTGCCACGCAAAAGAAGCCAGTCACGGGGGCCATTTTTGAGACCTCCCCGTCCCTGACAGGCCCAGACTGGGTAAATGCACCTAAGAGAAACCGACCAGTGGTTGCTAGGGGTGGAGAAGGGAGACTAGGAAGTGACTGCCTGATGGGCACAGGGCTTTGTTTTTGGGGGACGAAGATGCTGTGGAACGAGATGCGGGGGGCCACATGACGCCAAGTGCGCGACATGCCACTGAACCGTCTGCTTTCAAACGGCCGGATTTTGTGTTGTGTGAGTTGCACCTCATTTAAAACCACCAGGGGACACCTCATCTTTCCCTCAGTCTGGCACGCGTGCGCGCGCACACACACACACACACACACACACACACACCCCTATAAAAAACCGAGAGTCAGGACATGGGAAAGTGAGCTCTGGCCACACTACTGGCTCAAGCGTAAACTGGCACGGCATCCTGGGATAGAAATCTGGCAACGTCTACAGAATGCAGAGTGCACGCACTTTGCGACACATCGGTTTCACTTACAGGATCAGTTCTCCACGGGCTCCAGGACAGACAGATGTGTGTGCCCACTGGGGCTTTGTTGGTTTAAAAAAAGAGAAATGAAAACAAAAATCTGGCAAATGGGCATAGTTAGTTTTGCTGGCCTGGACAGAGGAACTGAAGGACCATTTGCTCTCTAACTGCCCTTGAACATCCCCTAAATCGCCCATGAATTACATGTATGTGATGTGTGCAAACAACACTGTACAGCAATAAAAATGGAAAATTACCTCATTCTCATTATAACGTATCCTGTATCGTTCCACAGCACGGTGTAACGAACACTCAGTCATTCACGTGTGACACCCCTAGATGCTCCGACACGCCTGTCAGGACGTGTGCTGCCGGCCCTGCGTGTCCACGACCTCTCGGCTGTCCCTCCCTGCACCACGGTTCTCGCCCCCAGGAGTGGGGGTGCCGCACACACCTGCTCACAGGGCCCCCAAGAGGAAGGCGTGATGAGTGCCTTCCAGTAAAGCGCCCGTGCAGCTGCAGGGACGTCTTCAGTGGGCAGCGCACGCGGGGTGTCATCAGGCACTCCCAGGGCTGACATCCTGGAAGGGGGTGTGGGTCACACATGGATGATGCTCCGTAACCGCACGTGACGAGGGTTGTGGCGGCTGCGGGCACAGGCACTGTGCAGGGGAGCGGCCGACCACATGGGAGGTCCCCGTCAGCTCTCAGGCCACAGGGAAGCCACCTGTCACTCCACCCCCACTTCCCTGCTCCGGGGCCGCAGCTCTGGCTGAGACCCGCACGGCCGTGCTCTCCCCGGAGGTGGCGTGCGCCATCCCTCTGTGCCTCTGCCACCTACCATTAGCACAATGTTTAAGGCTCCTGTGTTTGTTCTCTGGAAAATAAACTGTTGGAAAGAAAAATCAATTTTCATTAGCAGTGCCATTACTTTCAAGAAAATCCCCTTTCAAATAAAAGTACTGAGAACACTCCGACAGCTGATGTCTATTTGGCCTTCCCTAAAGGACAGAGTGTGCTGGGACTCAGGGCTCTCATCCCCTCCCAGCTGTCTCCCCCCATTTCCTCACCCCCCTCCCGCCCCCAGTGGGTGCCTCTCCATTCAGCTGATGGAAGCACAGGGCCAGGTTCCAGTTCTCCTAGTTAGTCTTTTAAATGAACTCCATGCCTGATATTTATTTGAAATCTTCCAAATTTTTAAAATATTGTCAACTAATTCACAGTTAACAAAAACTTGTTGGGGTCCAACCAAATACCGCCGAGGGGCGCACTAGGCCCAAGGGCCGTGGTTGCTGACTTCTGAGACACACGCTGGCCCTGGAGGTTGGACACTGCACCTCCAAAGGTGCTCACGGACCAGGGCCGAGGGTGTCGGGGAAAAGCACCTATATTCTTCAGGTCTAGTGAAGCCCACTCGGGGATGGGAGTCCGCTCCCCATTCCCAGCCTGTCAATCACCTGCCTCCAGCCGTGGCCACACCCCCGGCTCCACACCACACCCGCTGCTGAGGGGTCATCGTTTGAAACGACACATGACTGCACAGCGCTTCCCATACGGCTCACTGGACAAAAATAAATCCCAGGACGCATTCCCCGCCGAGCACAGCACGTGAGAGTTCTGTGTCCCCTCCCACACAAGTCTCCTCCCAGGGGGGAGTCAACAGAGGGGGTGACATCTGGCATCTCCTCTTGTGGCTCTTTTATGGAAAGATTATCTTCAATGAACATGAAGAGGAATGATGGGATTGGGGGTCAAGAAACCGCACAGCCACCAGGCAAAGCTAGAGCAGAATCGATTCTCCTGGCGTGGGGCGAGTGCGTGATCGCCCAGCACACGGCCTGGGACAGTCCCTCTGAAACCCATCCTTTCCCAGGTGACGATCGTGTTCAAAACTTGGTGGACAATCCACCATGTTCACAGGCTAAGAAAGGCATGTGATCCTATCAATGGAGAGAAAGCATGTGGCAAAATTCAACCCCCTTCATGATAAAGAATCTCAGAAAAATCTCCAAAAAGCCTAAAACTAACACTCTGCTCAGTGGTGAAAGACAATGTTTTTCCCCTAAGATTAGTAAGAAGACAAGCAAGCCTGCTCTCACCATTCTTATTCAACATAATTCTGGAAATTCTAGCCAGTGCAATAAGGCAAGAAAAGGAAATTAAAGATACAAAGACTAGGAAAAAAAGACAAAACTGTCCCCATTTGCAGAAGACAAGATTGTCTACCTAGAATATCCCAAGGAAACAACCAAAAAATAAAAAAATTCCTGGAAGTAGAACTATAGTGAGCTCAACAAGGTTGCAGAAGACAACATAAACATAAAAAACAAATCAACTGCATTTCTGTATGCTGCCAATGAAAACATGGATACTAAACGCTCAATTACAACACCACATATAATTGTTCAAAAATGTGAAATTCTTAGGTTTAAATCTAACAGAACATGTATAGAACTTGTGTGCTTAAAATGGCACAACGCTGAAGAAAGATCTAAGGAAACATGGACAGAGAGACATGTGCGGTCTTGGACTGAGAGGTGCAATGCAGTGAAGGTGTCAGATCTCAGCAGCC
>PVJI01001663.1:0-106071 GCA_004026765.1 Micronycteris hirsuta
CGCCGGATTTTGGGGCTGGAGCAGCCGAGGTCTTCATCTAACTTGTCCCTGGGATGACGTCTCTTCAGTGCTCGTCTGGGGCCTGGCTCCTTTGCTTCCACCTTCGCTGGGGTGGCCAAAGGAGCGTCGCCGAAGCACCGGTAGCCACCGACCAGGCAGTACGTCTCTCCATGCCAGCCCACCCGGGTTCCGTCACTCCGTCGGTAGGGCACGTGGTAGCGGCCAGGTTTAGAAGCGTAGACTCGAGGCACCCCTGCTGGAGAGAAAGTCAGAGCCGATTGGTCGCTTGTGCTGCACAATGTCCTGCCAGAACGTCTCCTCTCTCACGTGGCTCCCAGGTCCTAATCTGCTGGCATCCCAAACCCAGCCTTGGCCCGTCACTTCTTTGCGTCCCCTGGAGCGGGGGTTGGCTGCAAAAGCAATTCTGCGGGGCCTCGGGCAGCCGCAGGAGACCAGAATATCTTCCCCGTTCCCAGAGAAAACAGAACCCGAGAATAATCACAATTGGGATTCTCCCCCAACCCATCTCTCCCGCAACAGAGAAATGATTTCTCACAGCCTGTCACTTCTGAGGCTTTAGGGAAACGCCTTCCAAATTTTGGGGAAAATACTTTAATACACGTGAGTTTCAGAGCCCCCCCCACCTTGGCAGCTCCTCTCAGGCCCTGTCACGCTGGTTTTTCAACCACACTGAACGTTAGTCCTCTGACACTGTCATCGATCTGAGAGAGGGGCCAAGTGCCGGGGCAGAGCGACCAGGAGGTTCAGAGCCAGATTCTGGACCCCACATCCGGGCTTCCATCGCCCAGTGCCCCTCTGGGTCCCGTGTCCTCGGCCCTTGGCCTCAGAACCACCTGTCACTGCCCGTGGCCCTTGTGTTCTTCCCGTGGGTGGAGCCCCCCCAGCCCCGCCCTGCACTCAGCAGCTTGGCCTGGGGCGTGTCCGAGGGGACCCCTGTGGACGTCCACAGGACAGCGCAGGGAAGGCGACTGGGTTTGAAGGAGAGGTTCACGAGCCGACTCAGCAGCCCTTCCTCAGAAGTCTCCACCTGTCACCTGCCAACAAAAACGCACTTGACTTTTGGTAAGAGGCCAACCAGGAAAGGTCCGAATGGAATATCTCGTAGCCCGAAGGGGAAAGCTACACGGCAAAGATGGGAAGCTTTGTGAACACGGGCCGGGAACGACACGCCCTTGTCCTCAGCAGTGAGCAGGACGCTGCGGGTCCCTGGGGGGCCCAGGGCACTGGCACTACGCACAGCAGGGCAGTCCTCAGAGGGGACGGGCACGCCCAAAAGGGCGAGGCTGTGTGTACACCGATGCCTCCTGTGCAGACGCCCAGCTCAGGCCTACCTGCTGTGCTGGTCTCCCAGGGCACAGAGGCCAAGTCACATTGAATGCAAATGATCTCGTCAATCATCGTCTCTCTCTCTCTCTCTCTGTTTCTCTCTCTCTCTCTCAGGCAACCAAACAGGTTGGTGTCCGTTAGAGAAATGGTAGGGAAAGTTCCACGTTTCCATAGTTACCCTGCCATGGAAACCGTGAGGTCATCACTACCTGGTGAGGTCACCTGCGGAATCTGTGACTTGAGGCTCTCGAGGTTTTGTGGGGAGCAGGCTGGAGGCCCAGGGGCACCCTGCCTGTGCCCTCACACCTGGCCCTCACCACCCAAGCCCTAGTCACGTAGCCACTCCCTGTGGAGCACATCTGTGGACGAGAACGGCCCCAGGGACCACAGGAAGCCTGGAGAAATTCCATTCTGAGATTAGCGTGAGAAGCAAGATTGGCCTAAGACAGCTAGGCTTATGGCACTGACCCTAAGTAGCCAACAGTTGGAGAGGCAGAGATTTGTGTGGCCTGGGGAACCAGGGAAGGCTCCTTGGGGTGAGCCTGAAGGAGAAGTGAGATTTGGACCCATGGAGAGGAGAGGGAAGACACCTCAGGTGGGAAGAGTAAAAGCAAAGACAAGCTCTTCTTGACCTCGTCCAGCCTCCAATGCCAATTCATAGAAACCTCACGTTTTTAGAACCGAGGACTCAAAACCCCAAGAGGCCTAGCGGCCTCCCCACGTCACCCAGGTGGTGGAGAGGTGTTCTGCACGGTGGCAGGGCTCCATGTCGGGGCTCTGGGTCCATCATCTATGGGAATGTAAGGACGAGCTCGTGACATTTCACAGCGACACTGGGAGAGATGTTAAAGTCACTCCAAGGCCAAGTGAGGGACCTGACCCACTTCACAGAGTGGGAATGATGGACCCATTTTAATGTGAAATTGAAAACAAATTCACGACAAAATGACATCATACAAATGACAACCCAATCAACGCATTCCACTCCCCACTCCAAGGTAAAGGATGGCAATGCCGCCTCCATGAAAAGATGTGGGCGCAGGAGCGGCCCGGGTGAGAAATGTGGTTGACGGTGTGAAGCGGTGTCATTAAAAGACGGTTTGGTGCCGCTCAGAGGAGGCTGCCCTTGGCACGATCGGGCTCAGGGAGAGAAACGATCTGTGGGACCCCCTTTGGTGCCACCGAGAACTCCCTAGCAATGAGAGATAGCCTTCCTTAGGAGAGGGATCCCTGCTGCCGAATTTAATAAGCCAAGACAAAACCTTTGCTTGCTGGGGCTGCTGCGGAGGGTGTGTCCAGGACGTAGGCTGACTAGGCTGCCATTTCAGAAGGTGGACAACCCCGTGTGGGAACCACAGCACCTTTCACTCCTGAGGTGCTTGAATCTGTGTGGCGCGTGTCAGGGCAAAGTCAGGACCAATAAAGGGAGTGGCAGGAGGTAAAAGATGAAGGGGAGAGCACTGGAGGAAGCTTGACCTGGCAGGTGGGCCAGCGTGAGAACACTCAGATTCTCCACGACCCCAGAGAGACGCCTCGTCTGGGAGCGTCCCTCGGACCTGGTGGGGCCATCGGTGCCTCCTCAGGAGCTGGTTGGGCCCCTGGGGAAGGCAGAATAGTGTAGACAAATTACTTAGCAACTTAGGAGGGCTCGGGACTCACCTGGGGATTCCATGAAACGATGTGAAAATACCTCTGAGTGAATCGTAGGGCCAACGTTCAGAAGGCATCCAGATCTGGGGCGGGGCTCGGGTCTCTGCACTTTTAACCAGCTTCCTGGGCCATTCTGACACAGCGGTCCATGCGTAGAGACCGAATTATTGTCTCAGCCGGTGGCTTTCGAGAGCCAAGCGGGTAATATTATAAACTGCATCAGGCACGAATGTGAACAAGGACCATTCAAGGAAGGCAGAGGTGTAGTTTTTCTACACATGAATCACGTTTGACAAAAGCTAGCATGATGGTAAAATAGACAACCCCGGGTACAGACAGCCCAGATTCTGACCTACTGACCATGTGATTCTGAGTGAGTTCTTGTAGACTTCTGAGCCTCAGTTTCTTCACAGGTCAAAGGGAGTTTGTCTCTACATTTAGTACAATATTCTCTTTTGGAATAGTTGCCCTGGGCCCATTTCTGTTCTCTACAACCCGATCCTTTTCCACGTGCAGATATGTTTAAGTTGTTTCATGGAGTATTTTATGGGACTCTGAGCTCTTCATTACTTCAGGCAAAGCTTATGTACTGTTGCAGAGCCTGGGGCCTAGGAGATAGCGAGAGGACGCTACGTGTTTACTTGACCAGTTTGGTGAAACGCTGCAATCCTCGCTCCTCTTCTGCCATCACTACAAGGTGGGGGAACAGGCAGAGATTGGAAATGCACCCCAAACACCACTTCTGCATCCGTCTGCCTTTTATTCTTTTGCCAGGACTGTGCAGACCGATCACAGTAAGAGCGGACAAGCTTTCCAGGGGCGGCACTGCGGACGAAAACTTCTCTCTGCAGCGAGTCACACCCCCTTTCCCTTCTCGTGGGGGCTTCAAGGATATTTTGGGGACGGGAGATAATATCTAAAGGTTTGCGAACTAAAACATCACTTGGAAGAGCTTCAGCGTGGTGGTTTGGAGTGTGAGTTTTCTCAGTCCAGGGAACGCTGCAAACAAAACCACAATGTGGTGTCGCCTCACCTCTTAGATCATTAGCTACCACTTCACACCTATTATCAAAAATGGAAAAAAAAATAACAAGTGTTGGCAAGGATGTGAAGAAACAGGAACCCTTGTGCACTGTTGGTGAAAACAGTATGGAGGGCCCTCAGAAACTTTAAACTAGAACTGCCATATGATCCAGGCATTCCACTTCTGAGCATTTATCGAAGAGAACAAAACACTAACTCAAGAAGATATATATGCCCCCCCCCATTTCAGTGAGGCGTTATTTACAATTGCTAAGATATGGAAGCATCTTAGGTGTCCATTAATAGATAACTGAATAAAAGAAGCCGTGCATATACACAATGGAATATTGCTCAGCAGCCAAAAAATCGAAATCTTGTTATTTGAAACAACATGGATGGAAGTAGAGGATATTACGCTAAGTGAAAAAAGGCAAAGAAAGACAAATACCTTATGATTTCACTTGTATGTGGAATCTAAAGAAAACAAATGAGTAAGAAAAGCAGGACAGAGAGAGATCCATAGATACAGAAAAAAAGCTGGCTGATGCCCAAGGCTAGGAGTTGGGGGGTTGGGGGGAAACAGGCCCATGCGCTCGACTAAGGCACCAAGCGGGGGCCAGGGGGCCAAGATACAGGGCAGGCCAAGCATGATGTGTGGTAAACCCTGCCCTCTTTAGGAGTGTAGGTGCGTTTGAACTTGTACTCTTTTCTTCATTATAATTCCCTTCTGAAATTGTTCCCAGAACTTTAGTTAAAAAAAGAAAGAAAGAAGCTAAATTTGCACAGCCTGGTGTTCTAATCTTGGGGACATTGTCGGGGTTAGGTGGGAAAAGAGGACGGTTCCTGCTGCCTGCTCTCCACCCAAGCACCAGTAGGGGGCAGCCAAGGCCTCATGGAAAGGGGCTGCCAGTGGAAGCCACAAGCAGTGGTGCAAGGAAGCAAACCCGGAGCAGCGGTAAGACCCAGATGCAAGTGGAGCAGCGCCCTGGGGAGGGCAAGGGCAAGGGCAAGAGGGAGAGAGATCCCGCGCCTGCCCGGAGGCCACTGCCCCGGGGTTCCCCTCCGAGCTGCTCTTTAGTGGGTTCGTGCTGTGTCGGCCCCGCGAAGGCTGGTGAACAGCTTCTGTTCAGGGCCTGCTGTGTGTGTGTCGTCACCTACCGCCCGGACCCTTCCCACACCCCTGCCATTGCCTCAGCTTCCCGTGCCCCGCGGAGCATCGGTCCTCCCGCCAGATTCCGGTTGGTTCCTCGTCTGTGCTGGGATATACTTGTCTACCGCTAAATATTTGAATATCATCGTTCCTATTTCACAAGGACTAGGACCTGGAATCTGGGAAATGGGAGCTGGAAGATGAAGTTAAAAAGTAAATATAAAGTTCTCAGTCAGTGAAGGACATAATAAGTGGTCACTATATCCTAACATTCTCTCTTCATTCTCGGATCTGTACATCCGAGTCTCATCAAGAATGAGACTTGAAGTTGAAACGTTTTTCTACCTTCAAGTCTCTGTTGTATTCCTTAATTTCACTTTTTCTTGCCTTCATTTCATTATCAAGCATGTGCCTCCTATTTTGTTTCTTAGTAAATATTAATCTCCCTTTAACTTCGAATCTCTGGAATATTCGCAGTTCTTTTTTTTTTTTCAGTGACATTGTGACAAGTCTCCATTTATTCTTCCCATTTTTCCCTA
Organism: Micronycteris hirsuta; assembly: GCA_004026765.1. Lineage (NCBI taxonomy): Eukaryota > Metazoa > Chordata > Mammalia > Chiroptera > Phyllostomidae > Micronycteris > Micronycteris hirsuta. Next base: position 5,710 of record PVJI01001663.1, read on the forward strand.
TTTATAGCCCCCCCCCCTTTTGGGCAGGTTTCCTACAGGACACTCAAAAATCGCGAAGAGAAATCTTGTGCGCAGGGAACTCACACAGGCATTTTCTCCGGTCACCATCTGTACATCCTCCTTCCAATCCTGTCCTGAGCTGTCAGACTAAAGCAGCCAAACCTGCAGACAGCAACCCACTCACCGTCGGGAGAGGCGGTTTCCACTTTCAAACTGATCACAGGCTCACACTGATGGCTGAGTTTAAGGTCAGACAGTCCTTCCTTCAAAGAAGAAGGCAGCCCTGGGAGTGGGGGAGGTGCAGGGAGGGCGGGCATTGAGGTCAAGGCCTCCGTTCCAACTCACAAGGAGCCAGCAGGACCACCGCAAGCCCTTTTGTATCCTATTTACACTCTCCTTCCATCCAGAGTGGATTTGAGGTGGTTTGGTTTGATTCTGAAATATTTCCCCTTCCAGCTGGAAGGCAGAGTAATCCTCAGGGCTCCCAAATTTCTGCCTCATCTCCCTGATCAAATAATTCTTGCATTCATGTTTGGTAGTGCAGGAATATAATTCCAGGTATATGTTCTAACAACCCAACTAAGAGAAATGGTAGGGATTACTTTGATTTCAGCATCACAGGGAAAATTGTGAAATGCTTTGAACTGAACATGAAGATTAAAGTAACTTCAAAGGAAAAATAGGTGCTGTTTAGCGTGCCTCTGTGGGTTGATTCCAGGGGTTATTCTGTGCCTTTCTTGTCTTTGAGCTATTTTACAATTCTATAAATGGTAGATAATATCAGTGCAAATGACTCTTGTCTATAGACATGCAAATGAATTTTGTCCACTGAAAGTACAATTGACCCCCCCTTCCCTTGGGAAGGAAGCAGTTTTGCATCTATTTTGCATGCTATTTGCATATCTATTTGCATCATAAAAGCAAATTCATTTGAACATTACCAAACATATGTGTCTGCTCTTTGGCTTCTCCCTTGAAGTGATGGTAATAATTTCCTCCCTTGTAACTGATGAATTAAATAAATCTCATATATTTGTATGAAGTCATGATTTTACATAAAAAAAAAATTTACCCCAAGCAGCATTTTAAATAATAAACTGTGGTAGGATTCTAGTCAATGAAAGGGCAGAGAAATCCAGTCAGAGTGGATTTTAGAATGACCTTCGGCGTGGCCCTGGCGAGTGATAATCTGTGGCTAACTTTACTCCTCTGTCCTCCCTGCCCCTGTCGCGACGTCACTGATGCCTTTGGTCCCAGCGCCCAGCCCCGTGCTCACACTTCTGTCACTGCCTCTCCGCCACCCGCTTCCTTCCTTCCTTCCCAACTGTAACCAGCTCCTCACTGTACTATTTCACTTTGGTTCCGAGGGAAGGACCCCAAGAAGATAGATGGAAGCCGTATCCCTGTCTGGGACGCAGCCTTGCCAGTCCCAGGTCTGCCCAGATTCAAGGGGAAGGACCACAGACCCAGAGTGTCAAGGTCTCATGCCAAGGAGAGCCGTGCGACGGGATCCCATTGGTGCAGCACCTTTGGAAAACGCAGTCGGCCTCGGTGGGCTCTGCACAGCTCACTCCGTGTAAGTTCCGGGGCTTTGTGAGCTGGTGGTTCATGTCTTACCTGCGTGCTAATATGAGAGAGAGAGAGAGCTGCTGGGGAAGCAAGCATTCATTTGTCAGGTGTAGTTCAGCAGGGGCACAACGAGTGAGTGGGTGGCCAGGGGGAGCAAGGCCCAGCACCAGTGCAGCTCATCATCCAGGCCCAAGTCTGCCCTCTGGAGGACCTCTGGGCAGTTCTGTCTAATAAGCAGGGAATTACTGGATAAGATCTTCTGAGGCTTTTGTAGGGAATTTGCAAATCATTGCTACAATTAATATCAACAGTGAGAAGCAAACAGAAGCTGGAAGACACAGGAATGGGCCTTCAGCTGAGGCCACGAGGCAGCAGTAGCTACGAGGAAGCAAAGCCATGAGGTGGAGAGAGTTCTGGAGCTGAGAGAGAGGATAATTCTGGGTGGCGGGCAGAGGAAGAAGTGACAACCTTGCCAAAGCACAGCCTTGACGGAGCATTCGAGCCAGACACGTCAGCGCTAAGGGTGGCCCCCAGATAACTCAGCTCAGAGGCCAAGTCTCCCCCTGAGATCCCCCCTGAGGGGCAGCCACCACGGAAAACAGCTTCCTAACTTCTCCAGGTCTTTCTGCATTAGGCTCTGACCTGAGACAACGGGGGACTTCTTTGCCCCGAGACAACCTGCCTGGTGCAGAATCCCAAAATTAATTTTAAGAAACGTCTTAGGGTGCCAAAGACATACCTATCCCAAGTCATCAATACGCATCCACCAAGTGAAATTAGCACGATTTGGCAAGAGACAAGAAAACGATTGCGTAGACAAGTCACACCTGGCTCAGTCCACCTGTTCAGTGCCTAATGTTGGTGGAAAGGTGTTGTAGTTGATCTGGGGTCCCTATCCAATGGTCTCACCCAGTGTCATGCTCCTGGCCGGTGGAAGGAGGCTGTGATTGGTGAGTTGGTTAGCTGAAGGGCTCAGACCACTGTGCACGGAAGCCTCACACCCCATGAGCTGTCTGTCATATTTGATTAAACTGAAGCCTTCTGCAGCCCCTCGGGGCTGTCTACCAAGTTGGTTTGTTCTGCTGTCTGCCCTCCTAAAGGACAAGTGTCCAATGTCAGAGCACAGGGGACAACAGTAGTCCCTGCACTGACAGGCCTTGGAAGCTCCTGGAAAGCCGCCTCTTCACCCTGCGCAGGATGGAAGCTTCTAAAGTCCTTTACTGTTAGCTTCTGAAAAAGCAAGATGTATCAGCCAACATGTAACTAGATTGAGCATAAAAGGGCTTTATTAAACTATAAAGGGTCTGGAAGAATCCTCAGGAGGGCCAGGGTCAGGCTCAGGGCTGTGCCACCGAGAGACCTGGGTTCACCCCATCACATCACAGGGGCGATGCTGCAGCGACATCCCAGCCGCAGCCACGCTGGGGAGCCTGCTCCAGGCCTCTGCCTCCATCCTTCTTAGAAACAGGTCCCACTCGGTGCCGGCTGCTCTCCCATCACAGCCCCGTGTGACTGCATCTGACCTAGGTCTCGCCCTGGGGTGAGCTGCAAGGTGGGGTGGGAAAGTATATTTTTGGCTTCTACTCCAGGGAGGAAAGGTCAAGTGGGGGAAATTCCTCAAATGTAGGAACAGTGTCCAAAAGATGCTGGCAGTCACAAATGATGACAGTCGTGACAGACGTCACAAGACCACCAGAGGTCGGGGTTTAGTGTCTTCCAATGGCCGCTGCTGGGCTCTGGTGACTGCTTCGCCGCAGAGTCATGGGAGGCCTGACGCCAGAGCACCTTTTCGACTCCGCCAACCAGCAACGTGAGCGTACTCGCCCGTGAAACGGTTTCTGAAATCGCTCTCCGGCGTGGCTGCAGGTCCATTTCTCAGCTGATTATTTCCTGTCCCTTCTGAAACAGCGCTCAGAGCTCTGTGCTCAGCGGGTGGCTGCATAATTGTTTTGGTTCATTTGTTAAACATAATTGTTCTTCCTCCCTCCTGCCTTCCTCCTTTGATACATGCTCCGCAGCAGGGTCCCTGATGGATCCTGTGCCTGCCGCCCATGGTGGGCAACGGATGGGCTGTTACATCACTAAAGCAGGGACACAGCTCCGTGTCATGTTTCAGGGACTTAGGCTGTTTCTTCTGACACCCTGGGGGTTAAGTTAACCAAGAGTTCTTTGATAGCTTTATTCCAGCGAATTCTGCTTGTCACATGCTAAAGGGGAGGTGGAGACCAGGGAGGAGGACAGAGGGCACAGAAGAGTGTCAAACGACCCTTGCGTTCAATGACCGTTTCCCCACCCCCGCCACCAAGCCCATAATTCCCTTTGTAGGTTCAAACACCGGCATCCTCGATGAACCAAAGTCAGGCCCCTGGCAACAAGTCAGAATGTCTATTTGGGGAGAGTAGCTACGCTAGCAGTCCCTTGTGAGTCTAGGTGTCTTTCTAGAGATCTCAGAGGGTTTTATGGGCACCCTCTCATCCCTGCTTGCAATACAGGTAAGAGAGTTATCCCCAAGTCTGGGAAAACTACAGAATGCTGGATGCATGTGCTCCTAGAGATCCGGGGAGGGGCCCATGAAGCGTCCTCCTTCTGGGTACCAACCTAGACTGATGATAGACACAAGCCCAGTTCAGTTACAGGGGACAGGTGTGCAGGGCCAGCTGGGTCAACGAGGCTTAGAGCCGAGCCCAGAACAGGACTCCCTACTTCCTACCCTGCCCCCCAACCCCGGTTTAAACATGGAGCCCAGCGCAGGCCACCTGCCCCCACCCAGCTTTGCTTAGCCCAAGCCTATGAATGCTGTTCGGTGTTATTTTTAGAAGTTTTATGGTTTTAGCTTTTCTGTTTAAGTCTCTGATCCATGTCTAGTTCATCATTGGATGTGGTCTGAGTACGGGTGATGACTCATTTTCTCAACCTGTATCCAGAGATGGGACGGAAACGCTTTGCCCCAGGCCCAGCGGGCACCCGCCTGGGCCCTCCCTGAGGCCGCAGGTGGTAAATGACCCAAGGGACTGACAGAAAAGCCTCAACCTCAGCAATATTCTCGATTGCACTTCTAATCAGTGTTCATCACAGTGCAGGCATCTCCCCCTCCTTTTTAATTGCCTTCTGTAGATCGAGTCAGTTAACTTGTCTAAATTAAACCCGAAAAAGAAAAATACAAGACAACAAATTAAACCACTTACAAAAGTTTCATTAAGTACTGGTCTTTTATTCCTGACCCCGTGGCCCAACAAAACCATTGTTTTGGGGAGTCAAAACAGACTAGGTGCCCCCTTGCGAAGTGCACGCAAGTCACGTCCGCAGAAACCTTCGAGCCGATGGGTCCTGGAGAACAGAGACTCGTGAGTCTGATGACCTGTTGGGACCTGTTGAGCCTTCGCGTGGTGCAGAGTACATCTGGCCTGTACGTTCTTGTACAGTGGTGCATTTTTATGTGTATTAGATTTTCGTACATCGGATTAATTATACAATTTTGTCTGGGAAGCAGAGATTTGTTGCTGTTTTATAGAGTCCAAAAATTCTGCAAAAAAATAAAAAAACAGGCTTCTGGCTACAAATTTGTTCTAATCTTGAGATTGTAATAACCCAAAAAGTATTCTTAAGAATTGCTATAAATCTGGATATATTAACCCTGTTCTCTACGAGTCTACAGCAACATTTCCAAATTGTATCCCATTCATTTATTTTCCATGAAAAAATGGATTTAGTAGTTAAATTAGTTACCTGATTAAGGATTAAAAGAATTAAACTTTTATATTAAAATTTACACACAAATTTCAGTCTTTAACTGCTAAGGTAGATTAAAATATTTTAATTATATCGTGTGTCTGTCCCTCTCTCCTTCCCTCGTCCCCTCCCTCCTTCCCTTCCACCTCTCTGCTGTTTTGCTTTTTCTTTCCCACGTTTCCTTCTTTATATTCCATCCTTCTTAGGGTTTTTAGACGAATTCTCAGCTTTACCGCACCGCCCTCTGGAGAACGCATCAAAGGGGGGCCACCCTATCTTGTGGGTACCTGGTCCCTCCCAGCAAAGCCCTGCCCAGATGGGCTATCCCGTCGCCTGCAGCACGCTGGGGCCCACAGCCCCTGCCCCCTCTGGCCCCTCTTCCCACTGCATGTTGAGTGACAGGAGCCACCTCCTTCTGCACCTGCCCAGGACGGCGGCAAGTGGCGTCTCCTCTCAGGCGCCCTGCGTTACAGCCCCTCTCTGCCTCCAGCTGCGGACCATTCCCGCACCACTCCCGCCTTCACATTAAAATTCATACCGCACATAGTCAACACCCAAATGTATGCTTGCGCTGTGCGTTTACACAAAGACAAAAATAACCCTGAGACAATTTAGACTTTCCCTGCCTCAGAAGCAGGTAGAGAGATTAGAAAGAGGTAATCATGCAGGACTCAAGTGGTGGATAGCAGTGCCGTGAATGAGGATGGTTTACAGAAGCAAGACTGGGACGTTCTGGGCCAAATCTAAGTGCCTTCAAAACTGAGGCAGCTGCCCCCCTCTGTCCTGGAACATTTCATCTTCCTCCTGCAAGTAGGAGCCAACCCCAGAGCAAAGGCTCACCAGATTTTGTGGAAAGGACTAGGTGGAGTACTTTTACAAAGTAAGAAGCTCAAGGATGGGTGTGGAGACAGGCATTTCCAGGATGCTCGAATTTGGGGAGCTTACAACCAGTGAGAGGCCCTGGAGGAACTGGCCCGCCAGGCTAAGGCGTTCTGACCTCACGCTGCCAGTAGAAGGCAGCCATAATGATCTGGACCGTGAGCCTTCGATGATAACAATGAAGTTTAGGGAGATTAAACTGACCACGGCTTGTAATCCAAGTGGGAGGGGGAGAGACCGTGGAAGCTGTGGCTTGTTTCCAGTGTGAGGGGGTCAGTTTGGACTTAGCAGAATCCTGGTGTTCTTGTCCCTCTGGCCCCCTGCCCGACTCAGCATCGGTGATGAGCCTAACTTCTCCATTCCCAGCGCCCTGCTCTAGCCTCAGCCCAAACAGAAAATCTGCCTCCCACGAAATGCAGCCAGTGGCTGAAATCCACCTGAGCTGCTATTGCCGCAGGCCGGCTGAGCCCCGGCCACAGTGGGCCAGGCTGTGAGAGAGGTCAGAGTGTGTGCAAAGTCCTGTAGATGGAGGACAGGCAGCCTCCCCAGGGTATGGAAGGAGCCTGAGAAAGAAGCATCACACAGCTGATGGGGAGGGGCCCTTGGGGGTGGGAGGATGGCGCTACAAAGCAGAAGGACTCACAGACACAGACAACAGTGCGGTGATTGCGCGGTGGGAGGAAGGGGGTGGGAGGAGGTGGAAGAGGGCCCAAGGGGGGTAAATGGTAATGGAAGAAATATAATAAAAAATAAACTATTAAAGAAAGAGCAAACAGCTGATTCTAGGTGAGAGCCTGCCTAATGAACACGGTTCCCTGTAGATAGATTATCTGTTTAATGTGCTGGAGGGACCTTAGAGGCAACCCAACGCAGTTCACAGTTTTGCTAAGGGGACGCTGAGGCGGGCTCTACTCCAGTCTGTGGGAGAGTGTAGGCGCCTGGTCTCTAGCTCCCCAGCCCCAGCAGGTCCGGTGGCACCTGCAGTTGCCTGAGCCTTTATAAAGGGAGAAAGCTCAGCACCCACCTGCATTGAAGGGGAACATCCATGGAGGGGGAGCAACTAGCGGGGAGCAACTAGCTCGTGGTTCCTTGGAAAGGAGGTGTCCACTGGGGTGTTTTTGAGCCTTATTTATTTATTTTTAGACAGAAGGGAAGGGAGAGAGAAAGAGAGGGAGAGAAACATCAATGTGTAGTTGCCTCTCATGTGGCCCCCACTGGGGACCTGGCCTGCAACCTAGGCATGTGCCCTGACTGGGAATCGAACCGGTGACCCTTTGGTTCCCAGCCTGCACTCAATCCACTGAGCTACACCGGCCAGGGCAGCCTCTTTTGATACATTACAGTAGGAGAACTTGTTCTGGTGCATCCCCCTTTCCCCCTTTCAGCTAGACAAAAGCCGTTTTCATATATGGGTGAGAAAGAAAGGAATTCATATTTCTGTACGTAGCAGAAAGTTAGCAGGTAAACGCCACGCATTTTTATCAGGCCGATTTAAGAGTGTGAAAGGAGCCCTGTTATTATTCAGGATTAGCTGTTTATACTTCTCGAATCACTCTGCACTGGAATAGATTCAGTCACCCTTACTTGGAAACATCAGTGTGTGTGTGTGCATGTGCATGTGCATGGACGTGCACAAGCCCGCACGCACCGGCTTCCCCACAAGCAATTCTTGGACACCAACTGCATGCCTGAGAGTTCAGCTTGGTTCTGACACTGTCTACCCAGAGACAGTATCAGCTTCCACAGGTTCCCAAAAAACTGGCCCCCACCCCTGACCCAGCCTGTCCAGCTTGCCACCTGTACTGACTATAAATTGGAGGTTCCCACGACCCTCTCTTTTTGGTTCAATTAATTTGCTAGGGCGGCTCACAGAACTCAGAGAAACACGTTGCTTACTAGGTCACTGGTTTATTACAAGCAGATATGACTCAGGAACAGCAGATGGGAGAAATGCACAGGGCGAGGGGTGGGGGAAGGCCGCGGAGCTCCCGTGCTCTCTGGGTTCACTGCTCTCCCCGAATCTCCATTCCATAGGCTTCATTCCATAGGCCTGACTGATTAAATCATTAGCATTGGTAGTCGATTCAAACTCCGAGACCTCTCCCCTCCCTGGGAGTTGGGGGTGGGACTGAAAATTCTCACCCTCTATTGACACGGTCGGTTCTATGGGCTACCAGCCCCCATCCCCTGGGAGGTGTACGCCCAGGCTGACTGACGTCCAAGGCCATGCTGAGGGTCATGGGCTGAGCAGGCTGAGGATGGGGACAGTGAGCCTGCCTCTCTCCAGTGGTTTTCTTCAGAGGAGCAGGAGGTGAAAGACCTTTCTACCCAGCCCCTCCGTAGCTTTGTCTGCAGGTGCAAAGCCTGGAGGGGGGGCCTCCATACCCAAGTCATTCATGTCTAATATCAGTGTATCGAGGGCCTAGTATTGCCCCAGGCTCTGGGCTCGCTGCCAGTTCTGGGACAGGCCTATCCAGACAGATGGTGGGATTCTTAGACGCTCCCCCTTGAACAAACTGTGACAGGCATGCCAACACCCAGGCCAGACGCAGACCCTGAGTCGGGCTAATCTGTTTCCAAGACACTGAGCTAATTGGCACCAGATGGTCAGGTGTGGTTCCGAGAAGGGGAAAGTGTCCCTTCCCTGAGCCCCTGCCTCATCGCTGTCCTGTAGGTAGGGCAGCTGTGCGGGAACGAGGCGGGATGTGCTTGATTTTAGCCTGCAGAGTCTGTGGGAGCCTGAGGGCATTGTTATGACCTTGAAGATGTGGCTGGGCTTCTAGAGTTATTGCCAGGACAGGTTGTTCAATCATTTTGAGCCACCCTGATGACCACAGACCAGAGGATACTTGTGATGGGCAGGTGAGGCGGGAAGAAAGGAGTATAGAAGGATGGCTATCTCGAAGGTCAGGCTCAGCCCAGGAAGCTGAGGCACAGCAGAGCGGCTTGCCTCCCATTTCTGCCGGGACTCCCTGCAGTCCCTGGGCTGGCTGCTGAGAGGCACAGTGAAACCGAAGCCCCGCAGGAGAGAGGGGAGGATGGAGGGCAAAGTCTTGGCCAGTCTCTTGAATTCCTCACTTGACCTGTAAATGTTATCTTTAAAACTATTTTGTTTCACTATCTTTAATATCAACGCTTCGTAGCTAAGCTGTTTGTTTGTACACTTACCTTCCCGTTCCCTGCCCTGTACATTTTAAAATAGAGCAGTCCACAGGAGACTATAATTTTGAATCCCTGGAAGCTACTGACCAGCTGGGTAAACCCTGGGTGTCACTGATGCCCTGTCCAGCCCAGTCCTTCCCCCACTCTCCCTCTTCCTCCAAGAAATAACATGGAATAACGAATATCTTCAAAACAGAATGATCTTTCGAAGATTATGATGCTACAATCTGAAAAAATATGAAACTTATTAGGCCACCGAACACGCCCAAAATGGTTAGTTTCTTAGAGAGATTTGCAAGTTAAAACTTTAAAAAAGCATGTCTACCAGTACAAGGCTGATTTTTTAATCATAAAAACACTGAGGAAAGCACCTAAATCTCTCAGCTTTCCAACTAACCCACACATTTTCAGTTTACAGAAAGGCCCGCACAAATAGTCATTTGAAATGCCAAGTTCTGGCGCTGCTTCCAAAGGTTGGAGTGTCACACAGATCAGAAGGGGTTCAGATGTGTGACCCTGAGGAATGCTGACCACAGCGTGGCGTGTATAGAGCTCTGAAGTCCTCTCACGTCCTTTCCTTTACAATGAATGATCTCAGCAGCATTGACCTGCTTTCAGGGGTCAGATTGGAAGCATCTGTAATTCTGCGTAAGTGCAGTTTTGAAAGCTCCTGCATATTCTTCAGTGAAAGACTTGCCAGAAATAACATTATTGCATGGGTAAATTATATAATTTGCACAATACTTAAATGACACTGGTGGGTGGTTGGCTTTGTAATGAGAGGCACCATTGTGCAGGCCTGTGCCCAGGGATATAAAAATAATAAGCCAATACATTCTCTTCTGGCTTAAGCCTGTTTGCGTGGGACTTTCTGTCATTTATAGAAGAGTCCTTCTGTACCTCAAGTCCCATCCCAATCGTGAGTAATACTGTTGAGCATGAAAATGCTATCAGGCCCTGGAGACCTTAAAAGATTAAGTTGACATCAGTCAATTAATCAATACACTTCGGTATGGTTATTAAGGCAGTGACTACTTACTTGTAAACAGCATGCAATCCATATTTCTTTACACAGTCCATAAGCATGTCATGAGACATTGTCAGATTCCTGGTGCGCCCTCCAGAGCTGGCTGTCTAGCCATGCCATCGAGGTGGCAGAATATTTTCCAAGTAACTGGTCCTTGGTGACTCGTGTGGCCATCACCACTGATGACACTGCCTGTGGTCCTGGTGTTCTCAGCTGTGCAGTCTCCCCAGGCTCCTCCTTCCTTGATGTTAAGGAGTTTATAAAGACCCCTGATGGCGTTCCTCCATCCTCTTGCCTATTCGGCTTGTGCAGAAGCCGTGTGGGTTCTCGGGAATGACTGTGGATCATTCTAAACTGAGTCAAGTGGCGACACTCCAATTGCAGCCGCTGCCCCTAGTGCAGTGTCTCTCCTGGAGCAAATCGACATAGCTCCTGGAGCTTGGTTTGCCACGATGGGGTGAATGGCGTAATTCCATCGATCGCCCTGCTCTCTGCAAGCGTCCTGATCATCCTCACATCCCACAAAGCACCACACTGACCCAGCACAAGGATGCCAGTATGATGACCGGCCAAGGTGGCTGGTCCTGATTATCAGGGTAAATTGGGCTGGGGCTGCACAGAAAGGCAAGGAGGGCTGTGTCCGGGACCAAGGGAATTCACCGAGTCCTCTCTGAGGACTCCCATGTCCAGTCCTGAAGACTAACAGAAAACCATAGAGCAACTAAAAATAAATAAATGAATAAAATACAGGACAACCGGGGACTCAGGCTACTTGGGAATGAAGATTTGGGTCACTTCAGTGGCTAAAGGTCTGGAGCAGCTGAGGTTCTGGCTGAGATACGGATTGGGCAGTGGAAGAAGACAGCCGGAAGCACCAGCCATGGCCTCATGACCAGTCACAGAAATGAGGGCTGTCGACGCTTTGCAGATTTTTTTCTTTGCTTGTTATATGCCTGTGCTTATTGACATATAGTCACCATTTTATCCTCTTATTTCCTATTTATTTTTATGACTTTTTTGAGGTTCGCATTACAACGAAGTCTTTAGATAACAGAATATTCCATGGGACCATGACTAAATCGGAAGATTAATTAGTACGGCCAGCGATGAATAGAGTAACTGTTGGGACTGGGTGTCTTCTTATTTGGAGGAAAGCTGAGTAGCCATACCTCGTTAGATAGAACCACTGCGTTGTTTTGTTTTGTCTGAAAGTCAAATGCATGTAGACGGTTATGTGGAAGTTGAGTAGCCAAAGGGGTGGGCTGCCAGGCATGCACTTACTGCCCCTCAGCTCCAAACTCACCCTTCAGGACCTGCTCTGCAATAATGGACTGCACTGTAAGCTTCCCTTTTACAGCGAAGATGATGCAAGTTCTGTCAGCGGGGAGCTAAAGGTGACAAAAGTGAGTCCTTTGTTCCAGGGCCCAAGACATTGCTGTACTTGGAGAGGGTTCCTCTAGTTCAGCACCAGGTCTCACACAGCCCATGCTCATGTCCCCCCCTTTTCTTCCCCCTCCTGTGCGGACGTCTATCCATTTTCCATTCTGGGAATTGCTATTAGTATCTCTACGATGGCTGATCACTCCCCTGTCTGGAGATTTGAAATATGCAAAACCTTTGTGCCTTGAGTCTCAGGTCAAAATGGCGAGCAGGCCCTGACCAGTGTGGCTCGGTGGGTTGGGCATCATCCCACAAAATGAAAGGTCGCCGGTTTGATTCCTGGTCAGGGCTCACGCCTGGGTTGCAGGTTAGGTCCCCAGTTGGGGTGCGTACGAGAGGTAACCAATTAACGTTTCTCTCTCGCATCAATGTTTCTCTCCCTCTATTTCTCCCCCTCTCTTTTTTTAAAGGCAAGCAGGTCTGCTCTTGCAGCATCAAGCCAGTGGCTGGAGAGTATTCGACATGCTATTGCAATGCTTCAGGATTCAGTAAACTGGGGTTAATGCAAGACACTCCAATGCATGCAGATGAGGATGTCAAAGAAGCTGTAAGAGGGTTTCCAGAGAACCTGTGTAACGATGGGGCGTCTTGGAGTGGAGGGCGCTGAACCTGTCCATGAGGGAGCAGGTCTTGCCTTGAGGACAGAGCAGTGGACAGAATATGAGGATGGTAAATTCTTCTTTGAAACATATCTGAATGAGATTACTCAGGACAGAAAAGAAAGAGAAGAATGGGTAAAGAAGTAATCATGTAATCGAAATCTGTGGATGCCTCTGTGCTCAGTATTTTAATGATGTTGGTTAAACCTGAAATGTGCAATTTAGAACCATCTGGGCTGCCACTATATTAATTTAAGTAGATGTATATTATAACTTAAATGCCCAGGCTTGAAATCACCCTGGTGCTTGTTCTGGTGCAGAAGAGGTAGGGACTGTTCCTGCAGACTGAGACCCCCACCTTAAAGCGGGCCACGGATCCCCTGGATGAACTCCAAAGCCATCTGGGGTGGTGGTTCTCAACCTCTTCTGCGCATTTGAATTTACCTGGGGAGATTTAAAACATTTTCAGTGTCCCAACCAGTCACATCTGGACCTCTGGGGTTGAGGCCCAAGCATGAGTATTTCTGAAGTTTCCCAAATTTCAGCGTGCAGCTCAGACTGAGCCCCGGTCACTCCCCAACATGCCTGCAATTCCCGTGAAAGTCTTGTGAACACGCAGGCTTTGGTGTCATAGTGTTACAGAACATATGGGGGCGCTGAATGATATGAAAGATCCCCTTTTTTTCCTCCAGGGGTTCCTCACCTTACCAGGTTCGCTTTGTCCACCCCCAGTGGAAAGACGTAAAAGGAAAGGAATTATTATTTATTTGGAAGTTGTACAGACTAAAGTTCTTTAGAATATGCATAAACACACACAGTCCTTCCCTCTCCCTCTGCCCCGTCTGGGGTACCGTATCTCACGCAGGCTCCCGGCACCATCCACGTGGCAAAAAGGAGCACTTCCAAAGCCACGTGGTCCTGACTCTCACCCAAGCTGCATAGTGCCCATTCTGCCAAAACCGCATGGTCCCAACAAGACACCCAAGCTGTGTGGTCCCAAAAAGAGACCCCAAATGGCTGCCCCTCCTGCATTTAAATCCCAGAGCCAATTCTTTCTCTGCAACCTCATTTCCGGCTCCTCCCACAATTGGTCACAGCTGCCAGCATTCAGGGCCGGTGTGGCCCTTTGGTGTGGAGCCAATTATCTCCAAACTCTTCTGGACCCCATTACAAATCCCTCTTTGGGGCCCCCCTTGGCTGCATCCTGTTACAATAGGTCTGGGGGGCTTTCCAGGTGATGTCAATGCCGCTGCTCAGTGGCCCGCACTGCGCACAGCGCGGCCCTGGAGGATGATGGGTTACAGTTCTGTCTACAGATTCCAAAGGTCTTCAGGGGACGACGGACAAACCTGCACCCAAGAGAGCTGGTATTGATCAGTTATCAGGTCCATCAGTGCTCCTCAGAAGCATCTTTGGAGAGCAAAAAACAATGGTTGCTGGAGATTCGGATGTATTGTTCTGGTGTGAGACTCTCTATCTACATTATTAAAAAATAGTCCTGAGTGATTACAGTACACAATATGGTTGTAAACCACGGATAAAAACAGCTAATACTGAGTGGATTCATGCTTTGAGAAATTTATGGGGTCTTGGGTATGTGCTGTAGCCAGGGGTGTCCCAGCCGTGGCCCGGAGGCCGCATGTGGCCTAGGCTGGCTGTGACTGTGGCCCAACACAATATTGTAAATTTACTTAAAACCTTTTTTTTGCTCATCAGTTTTCACGAGTGTTTGTGTGTTGAATGTGTGGCCCAAGACAACTCTTCTTCTTCCGGTGTGGCCCAGAGACACCCAAGGTTGGACACCCCTGTGCCTTTGCAAAAACAACATTTTTAGGGTCCTGGCTTAGGACACTGGATCAGCTGCCTGCAGTCGACACTTGCCCTTGGCCCAGCACAAAGTAAGTTTAGGGGGCTGAAGTGATGAGCGCTCTCAGCACCGTGCTAAGGGAACAACCTCATTTTCTATCTGAAATGGTCAGAGAGAATCCGAGCTTAGCCAGCAGACTAGCTACACACACAACTGCACACACCTTGGAACAGTATTAATTTCCTTTCAGTCAATGGGTATTTTTCAGTGTAGCACCAATGATGTTCCTATGAGACAGTAGCTTGAATTTCTCCAAAGGACCCCAAATGACAGGTGGGAACAAGGACAAATAACACACCCAGAGAGACACATGCTCTCTAAAAGCAGGACAACGATAGGTTTTGATCACAGTCATGTGGGTGGCAGGCGCTTGTCCACACCCCCCGTTCTAGTCCCATCTCTCAAAGGGGCTGAATCTGCATCTTAAGTACACGAAATTAACCAAATGTATCTTTATTCATTTGGTAAGACTTTGAACTTGCAAGTTAAAAAAAATCACCATTCCCAGGAAGACTATAATTAAATAAGAAGCTCTTGTGAATTTTTAGAATTTTGGTATTTTGGAATTTGTGGTCTATTTTTTTTTAAATGAACCGTAACCCAAAATAGCAACTCACGCCCTATCAGAGCTGGCGTGCGCAGATGCTTGTCTGTGAGCTGATTGAAGTCATGCCCTGGGGCTCCATGGGAAGTGCTGGAAACTTCCTTGGGCCCCGGGAGAGGCACTCGGGGCCTTGGGAGAAGAGAGAAGAAACGTGCTCTGTCTGGTATTCTGTCTATAGGCACCGCCATCCACCAAAGTCAGATGGCCAGAAAGTGGAGTGTTTGCTGAACGAATCCCTGGTTCTCCTCTGCTCACACCACATGGTGACTCGTTGCGGTGGGTTGATTCTACATAGAACGCTGCTCTGGTGCCCCCCCATTATGACTCTGCCCCTGCTGCTTTATGTCTCGCTCTTTTCTTTCTTTTGAAGACACGGGCAAGAAATATTCTTAAGTATGGTCTGTGTATCAAGCACTGTGCTGAGTGAGTGTGGGGCATCCTAAGAGAAACAAGACATGGTTTTATGCCTTCAAAGATTTATTCTAGAGGGGGAAAGCGATAAGTACTCAAAAACATTGCTCAAGTACTTAATATATGCTAGGTGCTCTGTGAGGTGCTGGGGTGGGGCTGCAGACTAGGGGACAAATAACCCTCCTTCCAAAGGCAACCAAACGAACTTACAAAAACCAACTTCGACTAACTTAGACTCACAGATTCCAAGGAAAAGCTCTGCCAGCAAACCACAGGAAGGGCCGGGAGCATCTGAGCCCCAAGAATTCAAGCATCCCCAAGATTATCTTCTATCTCCTTTCTCTACATGAGGGGTTCATTCCTTCCACATGGTGGCCAAATTCTCTAGAGCACAGGTGGCAAACACAAGGCCTGTGGGCCGAATCCGGCCCTCCACCTTGTTTTATCCAGCCCAGCACCTTGTTTCTACCCACCAGCAACACCTAGCTCCTTGCCCCTAGTTAAGGAGTAATTACATTTATACAGTCCTAAAATTTCATTTGGCCCTTTGAAGGCAACCGCGAGGCTGATGTGGCCCCCGGGAAAAATCAGTTTGACACCCTTGCTCTAGAGGCTCATCTTATACGTCCCTCCACCAGAAATCACCTCTCTTTCTGTGACCCAATTTGGATCCTGGAGTAGGTCTTCGATGGCCCAGCTTGGCTGGTGTACCCATCCTGGGCAAATGGACTGGCCCGGGGGAGGGCACAGGGGAACGGCAGTTCCTGAGCAGCCACAGTTTTGCCTGGAAGGGCAAGGTCCTAGCAGAAGAGGAGGAGGACGTAGTGAACCCAGACATCCACCACTCTGGGGAATCAAAGGACTGGAATGCTGTGTGGTGGGTGCACTGAGAGGGGCGTTACCCAATACCAGGGAGCTGGGGAGAAAGAGAAACTAGTCCAGGGTGGAGGGGCTGAACCAAGGCGGTAGTTCCAGGAAGAAGAAATGGAGGCAGATTCCGAAAGCACATGTGCAGGGAGTTAAAAATACCTGGTGGCTAATTCACTGGGTGGCTGGAGGGGAGCTCAAACCAGCAGAGGGTTATGGGGGGCAGAGAAGCGATGGGGCCATTGGGACTTGCTGAGCTGACATTTCTGCCCAACATCCACGTGGAGGACAGAGAAGTCTCACTTGAAGATAAGAGCCTGGAGTCATCACAGCGTCATCTTCCGATAACAGCTGCTCCAGAGGGCAGGTGAAATTACCCCAAGGGGGCAGGGAAGGCAGGGCAGAGTTACCACCAGTGAGCGGGGGTTGGGAGAGCCAGGTCCAGTTTTGGTGTGAAACCCTACAAACTTGCCTCCTCTCTACTCCTCTCATAGGAGGCAGAGCTTCGACGTTTTAGTGGCATTCCCAGATTCCTTCTGGAATCCCTTCATTTCATAAAGTAGGCAATTCAATGGAAAAATATGCACTTTTATAAGGCTCAGTAAACTTATCTTTATTTTGAATGAAAAAAATATTTCAACCTTAAACCAGAGTACTAAGTCTAGATGGAAGTAGCCCAGGAACTGGGGGGTGAGGCTGGGGAGGGAGGATGTTGTCTCAGCAGAGCACAGAGTCTCCTGAGACCCAGCTGGAACCTTCTCCAGAAGGTCTTAAAAAATCAGGCTTTAAAAAGGAGGCTTTAAAAAAATCAGGTGGCATCATGGGAGAGTCATGGTGTATTGGTGACACTTCTTTTGTGCTCCCCTAAGACTGTGTGACCCTGCCTGCCTCCCTTCCCCCTCTCTAAAACAAAAAACAAAATGAAATTGAAAAGCACATCCTGAAACCAGCCAAGGGACACGGTGCGATGGGATAAAGCTCAGGGGAAACCAGGCTCGAGCTTTCAGGTGTTCCCTCTTACTGCAATTGCAGAGACAGGGCTGACTTCTCCCGGCAGTGATGCGCGACAACCCATGGGGAATACGCCAGCAGCGAGGTCCCCTAAGCCTTGATGTCTGGGGTTGTTGTTGGGGGTTGGTCAAGGAAGCAGGGAACGCCCACCCTGCTTCCACTGAGGCTGACCTCAGTTCTCAGTCTCCAGCAATGACAGGGGTCAGACTGACCAGGCATGGCCCGTGGCCCCCACCATAAATCACATAGTTGGCATAGACTGTATGGTGGAGCCCACAGCTCGAGGTATACAAAACACTCTCTCATCACGTGGCATATTGCTGGAGCCAGTCAGAGCCTACTGAGTTAACCCTTTCCTGCACAAGCGTGGATGGCCAGTGTCAAAAGTTTAAAGAGGAACAGCCCTCGGAAAAGGAAGAAATATGCCCTGGATAATTATAATCACTTCCAAATTTTCCTTTGTCTCACTCTTGAATGTTGGCTCCTACATGCCTCCCAAACACCAACGATGGCTACCATGTGACTTTTGCCAGGTTCCCTCACCTTGTCTGGAGCTGGGCCACGTTGGGGAGGAACAGGGAGGCATCAAATCGGTTGTGATCGGATATTTTACCCTCCAACTTTGAAGTCACTGTGAAACCAGGCTGGTTGTGCAGTGATGCATATGGAGATCTGTGGGTTGCTTGCAGGGCTTATCCCAGCCTTTGCTGCACACAGCACACAGATGGCGCGTGCAGGCTATTTCAGCCGGCACTGCAGAGTCACCACAGAGCTGTGCTGCTCACTGTCTCACCCCCTCTCCCAGCAAGGCCTCCAGTCTTCCTTTCACCACCAAGTAATCCCTATTTTAGCATCAGTAAAGGTTTCTTTATTAAGTTATGGGCCTCAGCATTTTGCTAAATGGTTTCTATTTGCAAGTTCTTAAAGGCAACTAACCAAAGCAACCTGTTGTTTCTCTTGTGAATCATTTAAATATATTTGAATAAGCAGAATGCATTTTAAACAGAACAAAAAGTCATTTTCACCAACTCTTTACTCTGCCTTTCAACAAACTTTCCCACCATGTATTTCATTATTAGAGAAAACCATTTCAGAGTGAGATAACAAAAATGCCTCCGAGTTTGCCATTGACTTTATCCTTTCTCTTAGGAAAGCTTTCTGGAGATGCAGTGTCCTCATTCACACAAGACACTGCGGTCACGGAAGGGTCTGGGTTTAGGCCTTTCAGTGTCTATCAGACGACTTTACCTTTTCAGTCTGCAAGTGGGGCCACCGGTTAGCACTAGGCAGAGGTGGTGTTCAGCTGGTGTGTAATGGTCAGCTGGTGTGTAACAGTCAGCTGGTGTGTAACAGTCAGTGTACATGTGCTTGCTTACTGCCCGTGCCTGCTGGTCGTTAAATGCTTTGCTTGTCACACTGAGATCCACGTGGGAAGTGTGAGCATTGGAAAGCTCTGAGTCACACCCTCTTCAGCGGAGCATATTATAAGTGGATAACAAGATTTTCTTAACCAGAAGTTAGCAGAACAAAAGGCCTCATTCACTCCGGGTGTCATCTGCAGGTCCCAGAAGAGTAACAGTTCCAGAGTGCTTCAAGAAATTAAGCTTAGGCCCTGGCTGGTGTAGCTCAGTGGATTGAGTGTGAGCTGCGAACCAAAGAGTTGCCGGTTCGATTCCCAGTCAGGGCACATGCCTGGGTTGCAGGCCAGGTCCCCAGTGGGGACCACATGAGAGGCAACCACACATTGATGTTTTTCTCTCTCCCTTCCCTTCTGTCTAAAAATATATAAATAAAATCTTTAAAAAAAAAGAAATTAATCTTGGAACATATGACATATGATGACCTACTTATCTCTGAGTTTTGTTTTAGAAACTTTGCTCGCCACTCACAAAAGTGCATTCATCCACAGCATATACTGTGTGACGAGGAGGAAAGTATCCTCCCAAGCACACCGCTGATCGGGGCTCTAAGTTGCAAAGAACAAAGAGATTATGGATATCTCTTCATCTGTGAAGGGAATAATTTCCTATACCAGCATTTCTAAAACTTATGGCCTGCAGGATGACAGGTGGACTAAAAAGAAAATCCACACTCAGAACTGTTTGGAATACAGACCCTGGTACCACTACCAGTCTGCACAGTCCCATGCTCTGGACCTTGACTCAGTGGCCGTCCTGTGCATGCTCTTTTCCCAAATCCCAGCATCAAAAGGGATACCCTTGGCTGTGACTACCCCTTGCAGAGGAAAATGTGAGCAGGGGACTCCCAGCAGCCTTCACCAGTGAGGACCCCAGACACCCACAGCCTTGGCCACCAAGGGCCACTGCAGTCTTCACCAATGCGTGCTCAGCTGATGGAGCAACTCAGAGCCTAAGCTGCTGCACTAGCTGAAGCTGGAGCTGCTGCGCTTCATCAGCTTGTTCCCTTTCACCTGCCTATAGATGAGGGTCTTTTCCCCATTAAAGCCAGTCCATAAACTCTGTAAGAGGCAACTCCTCCTTCAAATACACAAACATCATGCAAGACTACGAGTCAGACAAAAAATCAAAGACACACAGCACCACAAGAAGAACACAATGATTTCCCAGTCAACAACTCAGAGAACTAGAGATCTATAAATTACCTAACAAAGAATTCAAAATACTTGTTTTAAAGGAGCTCAGTCCAAGGAACACAGAAAGACAATTAAACAAAACCAGTAGAAACAATACATGGACAAAATGAGAAGTTCAACAAAGCGATAGAAATTATTTTTAAAAACAGAAATTTTGGAATTAGAGAATACAATAAATAAAATCACAAATACCGTAGCATTGACAATAGGATCAATGAAGCAGAAGAAAGAATCTCTACGCTCATAGAGAAGTCACGTGAAATTACCCAGTCAGAAGAGAAAAAATGAAAAACAACACAAAGAGTAAAGAAAACCTACAGGATTTGTGGGATGCATAAAAAGAACCAATATGAGCATTGTGGGAGTCCCAGGAAGAGAAGAGAAAGAGCAGAAAGCTTATTTAAACCTCAGAGACAGCAGGACTTCCTCCAGGGTTGCAGGAGGGCAGTCCTCAATGATCCTCCTTCCAGTGAGGAGAGGTTTGGAGGACCCTCCTCTGAACCCCTGTAGGAGGGGGCTGGGGAGGAGGAGCAACTTTAAGCTTTAACCAGAGGCTGGCACCTGCTGGCCAGCCCTGGCTGGACATGCAGCTAGAAGATGAAACCTCCCCTTAGACCCTTCGTCTATGTCCCTCGGGCCCTGGACCTGACCCGTCAAATCCTGCTGGAATGATCTGTATGCTGCCCTGTCATTTCTCCAGGGGCATCTTCACCCCGGGCAGTCCTTCCCCTTGCAGCTGGACGGTGCTCACCCCCATCAAAGAGATCGCAGTCCCCACCGATCTGAACACACAGCTTTCCCAGACTTGACTGACAGTGGCCACCAGGAGACTTCAACCAGAAATAGGATGACATGTGACATAGGATGACCTGTTAAAATGCAGAGACTGTGGTTTCTCTTCTCCCTGACTTGTTTAGAAGCAGCCTCGTTCACAAGCACCAGTTGCTGGTGTGGGTCCATGTGGACGAGGGAATGGGGTTAGGGGACAGATGCAGCAGATTCCCCCCTAAGTGTCCCCACGGATGCTCCCAAAGTTTCGGGTAGGAATCTACACCAGGACACACTATACGCACGTCAAACCAGCAACGAGCAGTTGAAAGCTGAGCTTGCTCCCACGCACACGTGTGCTGGTCTGATTTTAAATGGGGTGGGGCCTGGACGGTACAGGTGCCCCTCTGTTGAAGAGCACAGAACAGAGGCTTTCACGAGAGTCCACGTTTTCAGAGAATCAAACATCATTTTCTGCATGGCTGGGAGAACGTCCAGGACAGGAATTCTGTAGAAATAGAATGAAAAACGCTGGCAGGTCCTGACAGCGCTGTTGGCAGCATGATGACTGTTGAATTTCTCTCGGAGGCTTGAGGAGAGCGAGCTTGTGCCATTGCCTCTGCCCACTAGGGAAGGCCATCCCCGGGCTTGCCCAGAGGAGCGGGCGAGGGTGTTTGAACATGACTTCCCTTTAGGGTTAGGCCCAACCCAGTCCTCAGGCACGTTGCTCTTCTCCTGTGCTGAGATCCCCTCTGGCTGGCAGCTCGGCTCTCCAAAGCAAGTTGTTGGCTCCTCAAATCATGAAGTTATGTCCTGATGGAAATAGGAGCAGAGGCTCGGTCATGTGGGAGGGCGAGGGGACTGCTGAGCTGCCTCATTCCAAGTCAGGATTCCCGATCCCTGAGCCTCAGGCACTTCCATGCCCGAGGGAAACTATTTCACACAGTCTGTTCATTGTTGCCAAGAAGGGACTCTGTCCACTGTGGCTCAGTGCTCAGAAACACACACAGAATGAGCCACTCGGAGAAATGCACCCAGTGAGGGAGGCCAGGGTGAACGCTCAGCCCCAGGGGAAAATGCAGAGCCGGCCCACCCAGGGGGCATCCCTTGCTCAGATCAGAGCTTCCTGCCAGCAGCTAGGGCAGCTGCTCCAGGGACAGCTCCATGCCCAGGCTGGGTGTGGCTAAAGTGCCATTCCATTCTGTGCGGGGCGCTGCTCAGTCCGGCAGGGAGGCTGCTGAAGCGCTGGGGTCCTGGGCTCGGATTTGAAGAGCCCCGGGAAGCATTACCGCGGCCCCCTCCCGTGCCCCCTGGCTCTCAGGAGCTGGCCTCGGATGCCCTCCTCTCTCCCACGCACTGCTGATGCTGCCGGCCAGGGCAGCTTCCTCCACCCCTTCCTGCACACACCGGGCCCCCCTCCCTCACCGTGCCACATTATTTATTCAAACTGGCTAGGATTATTTATAGCTCCTCTGTAAGGCAGCAGTCCTCGATTCCCAGGGAAGTGGAACATTGAGACATTAAACAGTATTTTCAAAAGAAAAACATCCTTTCACAGACTCATGAGGTTGCTGTCCCGATGCGTCTTCCAAAAATAGGCTTCCCGGCCCCCCTGTGGATCTGCCAGGCTGAAAGTGAGAAAGCTCTGAGTCACTTCCCTGCTCCTCCAAATGGTCAGCTCCAGCTCTGCGGCAGTCCTGCACACCCAGGGGAGCCCCCATCTTCTTCCCTGGGCAGACGGATTCTTCCCGTCTGATGGAAGCAATGGAGTGAAGGGATAACGAAGTGGCTGATAAAGGTCCCCTCTCGTGCAAGGAACCAACAATTCTAGATGCTCCATAGCTCTGTTCTCCACGCGAACACCCAAACCCATTTTATTTTATTTATCATTTTTTCAAGCAGGTAGCAGTTTGTAACCATCTTTATTCCATGTGTTTTTTTAAAAAATCCTCACCTGAGGAAATGTTTATTGATTTGAGAGAGAGAGGAAGGGAGAGAGAGGGGAAAACATCGGTGTGAGAACATTGATTGGTTGCCTCCCATACACTCCCCGACTGGGGATCGAACCCTCAGCCTAGGTATGGGCCCCGACTGGGAATTGAACCCGCAACCATTTGGTGCACAGGACGATGCTCCAACCAACTTAGCCATCTGGCCAGGGCTCCGTGTGTTTTTAGCACCTCTCTACACGCATTACAAAATGGCTATCACATCCCTCTCCTAAAATAACACTGTTCTCAATGTAGCGGGCAAGCAGCAAGCCCATTTTTAAACACCACCTCCTTCATGCTTTAAGTCTTCTGGGAAGGAGCCCAGACACAATGAATGATTTGCCCAAAGTCTCCCAAATGTGTCTGATGCTCGGTCAGAATGCCATGAGTCCAAACAGGTACTCAGGCAAGAGCCAGGGAGCACAGCCAGCCTGGGGCTTGGCGAGTGCCCACTGGCAATAGCAAGAGCGTGCAGGGCTTCCAAGAATGTGGGTACTAGAGCTAGGTGTGGCTCCGGGGCAGGCCATCTGCGATCTCTCCCCACCTTCCTACCAATTTACGTGTGACCTCAGGCATCTCACACATGTTCTGTAATCCCAAGGGTCTTGTCACACACACATGGCATTCCTGTGTTATGTGAGACAATCCAGGCATGCTGCCTGACTCATAGGAAACACATATCATAGTATTATGGGTAATGAAATTGAGGTTTTGAGGGGCTGAGGGACTTGCCCAAGGTCATACAGCCCCAGGACCAGAAGCAGGACTCTCAATTCCCAGTCTGGGCTTTATTTTTTACTACTGATTGATTGATTGACTGGCCACCTGACCTTGGGACTTTGGAGTCTACAGAATCCAGTTCAGAATGGCCATGTGGTCCCTTGAGGGCTATGGTCAGACATTCCCTTTACCAAGGCCCATGCTGTTTTGTCAAATGGTGTAGCATTCCCTGCCACAGGTGGCACGGCCTTGCTGCAGAATCCCAGGGGTCTGCGTTGTGGTTTCCCTACCGTGGCTACCATACTCCATAAAGCATTATTTCCACCAGAGGTAGCTCTCG
This sequence comes from Micronycteris hirsuta, assembly GCA_004026765.1. Lineage (NCBI taxonomy): Eukaryota > Metazoa > Chordata > Mammalia > Chiroptera > Phyllostomidae > Micronycteris > Micronycteris hirsuta. The sequence goes on from PVJI01001663.1 coordinate 29,308, forward strand.
CATCTGGGCCTCCTCGATCGCATGGCCCAAGAGACAGAGCGGCGTGTGTTGCCACCTGCACCGGCTGCAGAGCCCTGCTCTGCTTCGGGCCCCACCAAGGCCTTGCAGCTTTCCATGCCGCCCTGCAGGGGGGTCAGCGTGCGGAGTCTTCCCAAGTGCGGTGTATGCCGCCTCCAAAATCCCGAGAGGCCTTCCCGGCATCATTCTGAGCCCTCCAGTGCTAACATTTGCTCATCCGCTTTAATTAACATTATGCCATCGATATACTCCAGTGGACTAATGTGATATTATACGGTGGAACATCCAGACATCGCAGATCTCTTTGGACTGTATTCTGACAGAGAGCAGGTAAGTGAACGTAACCCTGCGGCCAGGCCATACATGTGTGCTGTTGTCTGTCCCATGTGAGCATCAGCTGTTTCTGGTCCTTCTCCCTAGTGAGGCTGGACAAGAGCACACTCAGCAGGGTTGCCCACACTCCACGCGCTGGAGGTCAATCCGGCGAAGGTGCCCCACTGGACACTGCAGCTGCACTTGGGGCTGCTGCCACTTGGTTAGGTTTGTGGCTCTGCACCATCATCAGCCACGACCCACCGATGTCTGCAGAGGCCAGGCTGGTGGATTATATCGGGCAGTCACAGAGCTATCGCTTCTGCATTTATTACGTTTTTGAAGTTAGCACCAGTCCCTGGAATTCTCCATGGAAGGTGGCATTGTTTTTTGCTTACCATCTTCGCACGGGGACAGGGAGTGGTTCCGAGGTTTTTTGCTTTTCCTACATTGATACTTGCCAGTCAGAGGACCAAGCTGAGGGTCCCCCACCTACCAATTACCCATTTAGGAACCAGGGAAGTAAGTTCTTCAGGGACCCCCTGGTATGGTGAGCCAGGGCGTCAGATACCTATGTTGACCCACATCCGGTGTCCAGCATCCTCGAAAGGGCCGAGGATCCCCTTTTCCCTTAATGCACAGTTACCTGAGTGAACAGCCGTAGGTCCCACGGAGGGGAAGGCTGGCATGGGGCTAATTTGCCTTTGCCACCTTTTTTCCCGTCACCTCCTCTAGTAGAAAAATTGCTTAGGCTCTGATTCTCATTTTCCTCACCTATCAATGGAAAGAATGGAAATAGTAAGAGCTCATAGAGACGCATGTTTCTCACCCTTTGATGTCTCTGTAGCTGAGCTGTGCCTACAGTTGATAACATCCCATAAGCAACGCCGGCTAGTGTGAGATAGTGACTGTGACCTGTGCATGTGCCACTCGGTCACAGCTGCACATCTTCATCACTTCAGTTGAGCCATGTACCTTGTTGGTACTACTGATACTGAATTTCATGGCCATTTAAAACATCTTCAGAGAGACGACATTTTTTTTTTTTGCATTGACACTAGAAGTCATCATGAGTGGTGAAAGACCCAGAAATGAGCAGTGGAGTGGAAATTTGATATTAGTGTACGGTGCAGTTGGTGGTATCAACTTAAGCTGGAAGTATGTTTCTGAAAATCTCTGCGCTGTGAGGCTCAGGTTGGAAACGCCCCAAAGACCACGTGCGTAAAGGGTGGGAATGGAGCAGCTGCCGTTACTCTCCGGTGGCTGTCGTGTGGTCAGATGTGGTGAAAGACCGATGCAGAGGCCCCTCAGATTCCAGCTCTTTCTTTGTTTTCCCAGCTCCGCTCTCATCATGTTTCCCTGCTGACCTTGCTGACCAGCAGCGGCCCTAGTAGAACGAGCCAGCGCTTAGCTGCAGACCTGCGGAAGCAGTGACTGTGCTGCAGTGGTAGCTTTCTGCAGACTTCCGCACCTGCTCCCATCTGTGTTCACCCCAAAGCTGTGACTTGTCCCCCTGCACTAGTGTTTCAAGTGCATGGGGTGGTGCCTCTTGGCTGGTTCCAGCTCTCCCCGCTGGGCTCTTCCTTCCTCAGCGTCTCCCAGAACCATGCGAGGCTGTGTCCATACCGCTTGGCAGCTCTGCTTTCCTGAGCACGCCTCACCGGTTCTGGGGAGCACCTGGCCTGCTGGAGGGCTCACAATCCCACGCTTTCTCGCGAAGTAACAACCAAGCACTTTACAGGTCCTAAGCGTAATGCCTACAAAGCACACTTTGAGACAAAACAGAAAAAGGGATGAAGGTATAAAGCATTTATAATCTCACTCCTCAAAATAACTTTTTAAACAGATATATGTGGTATATTCTTCCAGGATTTTCTAGTTTTTAATAGCCATTATAAGGACAATGGCATTTTTGAAAATAAATTTTAAATATATTTTAATATTGGTAAAAAATAATAAATGTATATGTCTGTGTATATACATATATGTGTGTACATGTGTGTACATGTATACACAGATTGATGTACATACACAATATGTACCTATGTATTTTTGTGTTTTTTTCAAACAATAACTATTACCATCCTATACATGCTATTTTGTGGCTGAGGGACTTTGCATTTTGCTCCTATACCATAGGCCAGGCCCTCCCTGAAGATGACCAGGGGTCCCCAAGATTCCTGATGGGAGATGTCCCAGCCAGGGGCCTCTGTGTCGGGCCCTGCATGTGGAGGACACAGGCCCGAGGCCATGAAGGAAACGCTTCGGAGGTACTAAGTGCCCTTCCAGTCGGGACCACGTTGACCTCAGAGATAAAGCTCCCTCAGCCCAGCTACAACTGAGGGGCCCCGCCGAGGTGAGGCCCCGCCGAGGTGAGGCACGGGTTCCCCACTGGGGTGGCAGAAGCAGGTCATATAAACTGCTATATTATGAGGTCACAGCTGAGCTAACCCCGGCTGTGAGCAGGGTTAACTGCGCCCCTCATCCAAGGGCAAAGCCTGGGAATGTAGGAGAAGCAGCGAGCCCTCTTTGGCTTCCATAGTGCTAACCCAGAGCTCTGCTTCCTGCTGAGGCACCACAGCAAGGGGGTCCCCCAAAACAAGGCCTCTGCATGCTGGGTAGCCCAAAACAGGGCAACCCCCTATTTTAGGGGCTCAAATCTCTCTCTTCTCTCTCTCTCTCTCTCTCTCTCTCTCTCTAGACACACACACACATATGGGCCCTATATATGGCTATTTCCCCTAGCCTTTGGTGACATACATAGTTCTATAATTCACCTAAATAAATTGTTATATAATTTTTAAAAAGCACTACTCTTCCAGGTTTACTTTTAGTAAGTAATGGATAAAGCAGTCACCTTACCCATTCCCTGACAGCACCCCCCCCCCCACCCAAGCCCAGTAAGATGAAGTGAGGCGAATGCCACAGGCCCGCTCTGTCCGCACATCCCAAGAAGAGCTTTGCACACTGACCTCTGCACTTGGCGCCACGGCAGCTGGGTCTGCCACGGCCGTGAACCCGGGTGGGCTGTGGCACGGCCACTCCCGTCTTTCGTGGTGTCAGCCTGTTCCTGGAACCGAGGGCCGCCTTTCTGCTTCTGCAGCGAGGCCGAAGTCCCTTCTCAAAGTCTTGGGTAGAAGTTGGGCTCTGCATCACTTTTTGCTTGGACGACGAGGCAACCCTCTGGGCCCTCTTCCTACCTCAGCGCTAGGCCTCTTCGGTTTGCAGGCCTGGATCCTCCACTCGAGCTGCACGTCTCGACCCGGCCCGTCTAACAGGCCCACACGGAGCTTCCCCCATGGCCCTGCCGTCTGCTTGGTGGCCTGGCAGAACCCACGGGTGGGGTTGGCGGCTGCCTACTTCGCAAGCCCTTCACGTAGCCAGAAGGACCAAAGACCCAACCTGTCAGGCCATCGATGAGCCAATTGCCCTCCCAGAAACGCAGAGCACCAAGCACAGATCCTCGGAGCGTGGCCACCCAGCCTTGGAGGACGTGCTCTGCATGTCCATGGCCAGAGGAAGTCATGCCCTCCTGAAGCCGAGGTCAGCCTCCGTGCAGACTTGGGTAACCATGCTGCCTCTGAAGTAACTTTCTCTACCTCTTGGGGGCCGAGGCACCAGGCCACCGAAATTCCTCCTTAGTGTCAACAGCCCATTGCAGTTTGCAGACTTCTCCTGTCTCACCTCATCCACGGGAAACAACTGGAAAACGGTGGGGCCGCAACACAAGCCATGGTAGGTTATTCTACTAGAAGAGATACGTTTTCCAGATGCGCTGGCAAAAAATGAGGAAGAAACCTTTCAATTCGTTTTTAAATATCAGTTTATTCATAATATGAAGGTGGTTTTTCCTCATGTGCACTCCAGGGTTTTCTCCAGATCTGAAGAGTAGCGAGTTCTTTATGTAATAATGATCACTGTTCCTTTGTTTTTGCATAATGATTATAGTTGACAAAGTATTCTAAGTGCATTCTCTTATTTAATTCTCACAAAAGTAAGGCGAGATTCGTGCCTTTACCCCCGTTTTATGAATGAGCAAGTTGAGACTCAGAGAATGAGAGTGGTTATCATTCTCAGTTGCACATTCATTTTCGGATTAATTAAAGAAGCCATCCCATTAAAAAGTGTTGAAACAAGTCCTGGCCAGGTGGCTCATTTGGTTGGAGCATTGTCCCATACACCAAAAGGCCGCGGGTTCGATTCCCAGTCAGAGTCCATGCCTAGGTTGTGAGTTTGATTCCCAGTTGGGGTGGGTATAGAAGGCAACCAATCAATGTTTTTTTTCTCTCTCTTTCAATATTTCTCTCTCTCTCTCTCAAATTAATGAACATGTCTTTGGGTGAAGATAAAAAAATAATTAAATAAAAAATAAAATAAAATAAGGTGCAAAACTGCCATTTTAAAAGGAAAAAAGTGTTGAAATAAAAACAAGCTCATCTGTGGCTTTGTTACAAAGGTCCACACTGGCTTCCTTTCTTCACTACCTTCTCGCTCTGGTGAATTCTGTCCCCAGGACCATCACCCCGCCACAGTGGACCACGCACAACGTGGACGCTGTGTCTGAGAAGATGGAGAACAGCCCACGAGGAGGGGTAGGAGAAGTGGTGTGCAGAGAACCCCTGCCCCGGGGCTGGGTGGGGATGAGGCTCAGGCAGCAGGGGTGCCATCTACAAAGTATCCGCTCATTGCACCCCAGAGCTTGGGGGAAGACCACCTGGTAGATGCACAAAGCAAACCCAGCTTAGCGGCAAAGTTGAGTGAGAAAATAAGCCTAGTTTCACTCCGTGTGGATATTTTCAGAGTATTACCTTATTGCTCTGGGTAAAGCCTTGTATACAGAGTGACTCCACTGTTTGTTCACATAGTCCCTTCACTCGGTGAGCACAGCATCATGCTGAGATACACAGTGAATACCCCCACCCCGGCCCAAGGTCACAGTGACCCCTGGGAGGGAAAATTCCCGGTGCCTCCTGGGCCCTGAAAGGGATGTCCCACCAGGACAGGAGCCAAAGGAAAGGGTCTGGGCTGAAGTCATTTCCTAGGGACCCATCGCCTTTTCTTCCCAGAACTGCTCCACGTCCAGTTTGGGAAAGAGTTTGTATTTGGGCTCCTTTTAGTGGGCAATCCATTACATGTTGAGTCCATTCCATAGGCAGGAGGGCATTTATATGTGTTCTGTCCACACTGCGGGGCATGTCTAATTCCTCTGCCCCTGTGGCCAGACAGGTCCCTGGGTGCAGAGAGCCATCGAGACCAGGCTGAAGGAGAGGGTAAAAATTCTCGTTTCCCCTGGGAGAAGGGGACTTACAAGGCCGACTTCCTGCACCACACACAGCAGCAGGCAGTGCTGTGGGGAGGGAGGGAACACAGCAGGTAGGGCTGGGCGAGTTTGCTCCCCCTCCCGCCCTCCCCACCAGCCAAAGGAGAGCGGCTGAGCCTTGGGAAGTAGCAATGCCCTAAATAGAGATGGAATTTCACACATATGCTCTGCAGATTTTCAAAAGAAGAAACAATGAACTGCTTGTGATAACAAGTAGCCTCCCTCGTATTATTTTTCAATGCCTGCTGATTTAACTCCTGGTGCTTCTGGGCTGCTCAGGTGAATGCGTGAACAGTGACATGATGTTAATGCCTTAAGGGGCTGTTGACCACCCTTGGCAGCAAGGCTGGGGACAAGACTCTTCACTCAAGGTGAGGCCAAAGGTAAACAGTCACACTGGTGCTACCAGGTCGGGCTGGCACAGCACGGACCACGGGCTGTGTGCCTTAAACAGCAGCGTTTTATTGCCTCACAGTTCTGGAGGCCGGAAGTCCAACATTCCCGAGGCCTTTGTCCTTGGTGTGCCGCTGGCCATTTCTCCCTGTGTCTTTACATGGTTGTCCCTCTGTGCGTGCCTGTGTCTAATCTGTTCTCGTAAAGACATGGGTCATGTTGGATTAAAGTCCACCCTAAAGACCCCATTTTAACTTAATCACTTCTTTAAAGACTTTATCCCTGGATATACTCGCGTTCTGAAGTACTGGGAGTTAGGGCTTCAATGTATACATTTTGGGGGGACACACACCATTCAGGCCATATCAACCGTATGCATGCAGGCCTATGCCAGTTCTGTTCATTTCTCATCCATGCTCTTTTGTACTCTTTTTCTCAGCTGCAAAGCCTTCCAATTTATCCTTCACAATTTAGCTACATTTCTTTTAATTTTTAAAAATATGTTTATAGATCTTAGAGAGAGAGAGGGAGGGAGAGAGAAAAAAACCATCAATGTGAAAGAGAAACAGCGATTGGTTGCTTCTCACAACCTAGATATGTGCCCTGCCTGGGAATTGAACCTCTAGCCTTTTGGTGTAAGGAGCGTTGCTCCGAACACTGACCCACACTGGCCAGGGCTAGCTGCGTTTTTTAAATAGAAGGGATGTACCATAATGTGCTCTTGGGCTTTTAGGAATTGGGTTCCAATTCCTCACATATAAATACAAGGTTTGTATTTCCTCGAACATGAACACAAACCTTGTTTTTATGTTCGACTCGCTGAACTGGAGCAGCGCACCGGGGACCGGCCACTCCCACCCACTCTGGTGGCGGATAATCCTCTGGGTGCCACGCACCCAGTGGTCTGGATTGCAGTTCACCCCCTTACATCTCGCCTCTCAGTCTGATCAGGCCTAGACCTCAGGGTGGCTCCCCGGGGGCCTCTCAGTGTCCTGCTGCTGACGGCCAGGACCAGCCCTCCCGGAAGCATCTGAAGAGTCTCTGTGACAAAGGGGCGTGGAGAGGTGCTGAAATGTGTTCTCCATCCCCCAGGGCAGGCGAGCCGCCTGGGGTCCCCGGGACCCTGCCCTGCCCTGCCTGCTCCTGAGAGGGCTGAGCAGCAGGTGCCACACCCAGGAGAGGTATTAAAAACCACCTGGGCCCTGGCTGGTGTAGCTTAATGGATTGAGTGTGGGATAGGAACCAAAGGGTCCCGGTTCGATTCCCCGCCAGGGCACATGCCTGGGTTGTGGGCCAGGTCCCCAGTGGGGGCCATGTGGGAGGCAATCATACATTGCTGTTTCTCTCCCTCTCTTTCTCCCTCCCTTCCCCTCTGTCTAAAAAAAAAAATAATAAATAAAATCTTAAAAAAAAACACCTGGGAAAATACATTTTCTTTTATCACACAGGTGCCACATGAAACACATGTTAACAGCACAGCATATTTTAGCGTTTGATTTGAACACTGTATGTCATCAGCTTGCATCATACCATCAGGCCCAGGATTCTAAAATGCCATTCTGGCTGGTGTTTTCTGAGACAGGAACTCCAGAAAGTTGTCCCGGCGTGTTTCCTGCCTGAGCTAGCACTGCTCGTGAGGGCTTACTGTCTACACCCCTGACGTGACCCGTATAACGGTGGTCGGGATTCTCATGCATCACCCCGTTCTTCTGATGGTAGCTTTGGGGTGGGTCAAGCACTATGACTTGTATGGCTTTTCAGTCCCCGCTCTCTGCAATTCCAACCACCCTCTTGCCTCACCGTGAGCATCTTCTTTACAAGGAGATAGACCCAAGCACGTAGTGGGATGGGGGACGACGCAGGCTTCTCCCTCCTCTGGTGGCCCATCTGCCCGGCCCCTCTGCTCCGCCTCTCCTGCCTCGAGGCCTTTCCAGCCCAGCCTCCTCCTGCTCTCCTGGGTCTCCGGATGCAAAGGCTGGCAACCCAGCGCCAGGACCTGGGCTCTCCCCAGCCGTGCTGAGAGGTGAGGAAGTGTGTTTATCCCCCGACTCAGGGCTTCCCTCGCCCCGCCGGCCACTTCCGCTCGCACAGGATAACACGGTCAAGCATCTTTTTGGCACAGCTCCAACACAATCACCATAATTCCTCCAGCTCCCAGTATGGATCAACAGAGCTTGATTAAACATATCCATTTAAAGTAAAAGCCTCATTAATATCCGGGGTTGTAAGCCCATTTCTCGAGGTTAACTGCGTGCCTTATTATTTTATTTGATTTATTCCTCTGCCCAGTTCCCATCATAAGATCTCCTTTCCACTTCATTTAGCATCCTAATAAATGTGTCTGTCTCGTCAGACGTATGCAGACTCGAAGAGCAGCAAGTCTGGGGGTCCCCCAGCCACACTCTTTCCACCCGGGACATTTCAACACTGGGGTGAGGAGGAAAACAACACAGAACACAAGCAACACATAAAGCCTTGTTTTCTATATGGGCCTCGAGGGGAAATGTCCTAAATGCATCAAATTCAAGTTGAAAGTTCAGTTCTACTCCAGGCGCAGCCCTCTTCCAGGGACCTTCGATGACACGCTCATGGCAACATTGGGACAATCTTCCCCCAATGCGAGGGTGACAGTGATGGCGAGAGTGGTGTTGAGGGGGACGATGACAGTGATCCTCGTATTCTAGTCCAGTGCATACTGTTGATATCATCTCTACAAGGTGACAAATGACATGTGTCATCTTGGTCAAGTTACAGTGTCCTTTCTGCCTCCCCCTGGATACCAAGTGGTCTTGAACTTCTTTGGGAAACAGCCCTGACCTGGGCACTGTCCTGGGTGACCTTCCACCTAATTCCAGATTTCACTGTTTTCCAGATAAGAACACATCTCAAGGAAAATGTCATTTCCGTGCTGTTCCCCTGTTAGTCACTAGAGCAGTGACTTCCAAAATTATGGGTTGGTGGGTACAGTGCTGTCTCCAATTAAACATGAAGCCCTGACCCCACCTTCCCGCTGGAAGTTTCTGATTCTCTTCCCCTAGGAGCATCTCCCTTCCCTCCAATCTAAAAATGACAGCCATGGGGCCACCTTGCAGGGAGCACTAAGGATGACCTCCAGGTGTGCTGAGGGCACTTGGGAGGGCTCTGCAGGGGTGAGGCGGCCAGGTGCCCGTGCAAGAGTGGCCTGTCTTTGCCCTTGCCTTTGCGCTCTCTGAGATGCATCAGGGAAAATGTGTAGGAAATCAGCATTCACACAGCTCAGCTCTTCTGATGGAGATTGAGACGGGCACCAAAAGCCACACAGATCTAGGTAAACTGGGTGCCTCTCCTCTGTGTTGTGGAGCTGTGGCAAGTGGATGCGTCATGGCCTGAGAACAGAGTAGCAAACTGGGTGACTCGGAAGGAGCTGGGGTGGAAAGTGCGTTTCAGTGGGGGATGGGAGCCGCTAAAAATGCATGAGTTATCATTCTGGCAGTAGGATTTGTGGGTGGTTGAATGTTGCAAAATGAGTTGACTTGGGATTACTGCAGGATAAATTCACACTGACTCACTTGCATTCAAAATACATCGTAAGTGGGAGGGACGGGGTGGAGCGGCAGAGGGCACCCTGCAGCCCCCACGCCATACAGAGGTGACAGTCCCTCCCTGCAGTGGCCAAGACCCTGCTAATAAATATGCACTGTTGCAGACCTTATTTCCTCACAAAGTCTTTTTGCTGTTCCATCAAAATCGAAGTGCACGCCTTGAATCCTCTCACAGGTGTGGGTTTCATCCATCATGTGTGATGTGGCAGGAAAAGTGGTGAGACTCGCTGTTCTGGAGAATTTCCAGGGGCTCCATCTGGCCTGCAGTGGGGGAGGGGCACAGAGCTGTGTCTCCATAGCCCTTTACAAAGGATTTAGGCCAATGGTCCCTGCTACGAAATGGAGAGGGGCACTGATGGAGATTTGGGGGAAGCTGGAGCCCCAACGCTACCCTCGTTGCTCCACTAACTGAAGGTCTCCAAAGCCAGAGGGCTCCGTGAATTGTCTGCCATCTGATGGAAGTGGACTGTAAGTTTACTCTGCCCAAGAAACCACACTAAACCGAGGGGGTGTGGGATTTTGCCCAAGAGTAACTTGATCCTGATGAAGTGACATAAATCCTCTGTTCCCATCCGATTATCCTCTGCCCACAACCTCTCCATCCCATCCCATCCTATACCCTGGCACCTCCAGTGGCTACCAGTGTATCCACCTGTTTCAACACCTGCCTGCCGTCTTGAACAGGCCTCCTGGCCTGGCCTCCATCACATAACCAGCAGGAGACCCCCATTAGTGACCCAGCCTTGGCCAGCATTGTTGTTGCTATGGTGACAGTCACCCATGGACACATTAAATGAAAAATAGCCACATCTTAGCAGGTTTACAGCCCTAGCCTGACATACCAACACTAGTTTATGAAGTTTTCTAGTTTTCCCCAAGACTTAAAATTAGGAACCCATATGTAACCGCTAAGAACACAATTTCCCTAGCAACCAGAGAATGCTATTTCCTCTGGTTGGGGTGGCTAAAAATAACACTGCATGAGCTACTGTAACCAACTAGAAACTTTAAGTTATCTTCTGTAACATCTGTCTGGTTATTGCAGATGCCTAACTCCCTAAATCTCATATAGAGTTAACCTTTTTCATTCTTAAGATTTTTACTTATTTATTTTTAGAAAGAGGGGAAGGGAGGGAGAGAGAGAGGGAGAGAAATATCAATGTGTTATTGCCTGTCACCTGCCCCCTACTGGGGCCTAGCCTGCAACCCAGGCATGTGCCCTGACTGGGAATCGAACCAGCAACCCTTTGCTTTGCAGGCCGGCACTCAATCCACTGAGTCACCCTAGCCAGGGTTAAAAGTAAGGTTTCTAAGGCACAAATGTAATTTGCTTTCATGAATCATTCAGACCTCCTCTTTGACTACAGGGGGAAATTCATAGCCTGCTTGGTCCTTATGAGCCGGAGCAGGATGCCCTTCCTGTCCCTTTCCTGCATAATACCAATGTTCTAGATATGGGCAATTACCCAAGATCCTCTGACCAAGCCACGTGCCTGCCTGCCTCTCTCCCTCCCTCCCTTTCTGTCTTTTGATATAATTAACATACAATAAAATACAAAGATCTTAAGTGATCAGTTCAATTACTTTTGACAATTGTATACGCAGGGCAAAATATAGAACATTTCCCTCCCTCTAGAAAGTTCTCTTATGCACCTTTCCAATCAATCTACCACCCCCAGCCCATGTTCTGACACCTATTGATTAGTTTCGTCTGTTCTGGAACTTCATAAATGGAATTGTAGAATGTCTGTGCATTTCATTGTGTGAATTGGTTGCCATTTTTAAATCTATTTTTCTTTGGATAGACCTTTGAGCTGACATCGGTTTGAGATTATCATGAATAAGGGTCTTAAGAACATGTTTGTGTTAGCCATTTTGTGAATAATTGTTTCTTATTTCTCTTGGGCAAATACCTAGGAGTAGAAGTGCTTGGTCGTGGGGTGGCCGTATGTCTAATCTTACTAGAAACTGTCAGACAGTTTTCTAAACTGGGTTGTACCTTTTCGACTCTACCATCATCCTACATGGAAGTTCCAGTTGCTCCCCATCCTCACTAGCATTTGGTATGGTCAGTGCTTTTTGTTTTCTTTCTTACTTTGTATTCTAGTGGGTGTGTAATAGTATCTCATCATTGTTTTAATTTGCATTTCTCTGATAACTAGTGATATGAGCACATTTTCGTGGACGTAATGGTTGTGGGCATATCATCTTTTATGAAGTGCTTGTCAGTTTTTGCCCATTTAAAAAGTGATCTGTTGCCCTGGCCGGTGTGGCTCAGATGATTGGAGCATCATCCTGTAAACAATTGTCGTGGATTCGATTCCCAGTCAAGGTGTATGATGAGGTTGCAGGTTCGGTCCCAGGTATGTGCATATACAAAAGGCAGCCCATCACTTATTCTCTCTCTCACATCAGTATTTCTCTTCCTCTTTTTCTAAGATCAACGAGCATGTCCTCAAGTGAAGAGTAAAATATGGGGCTATTTATCTTTTTATTAAATAATTTATTAATAATATATTCTGAATACAACTACTTTATCAGATACATGTTCTTCAAACAGGTTTTTCCTACCTGTGGTTTGTTCACTTTCTTTTTTTAACTGTCACAAAGTCTAATTTATCAGTTATTTTTCTTGGTTAGTCCCTTTTGTGCCTTGTCTCAAAAATCTATATCTACCTGGGGGTTGAAAAGAATTTCTCTTATATTTTCTTCTAGAAGATTTATGGTTTTTTTTTTTTCTTCATGTCAACTTTTGATTCATCTCAAATTATTTTATATGTATAAAACGGAGGTATTGCCAGCACTGTTTGTTAAAAAGATTTCCCTTTCAGCCTGGCTGGTGTAGCTCAGTGGATTGAGCACGGGCTGGGAACCAAAAGGTCTCGGTTCGATTCCTAGTCAGGGCACATGCCTGGGTTGCAGGCCAGGTCCCCTGTGAGGGCCATGTGAGAGGCAACCATACATTGCTCTTTCTCCCTCCCTTCTCCTCTCTCTAAATATAAATAAAATCTTAAAAAAATATATTTCCCTTTCACCATTGAATTATTTTGGTGCCCTTGCTGAAAATAAGCTGACAGTAAAAGTGTGGGTGTATGTCTGCACTTGACCTACGTGTCTACCCTCACACAGTACCTCCCTGTCTTCATTATTGTGCTTTTTCAACATCGTTTTGGCACTTCTAAGTCCTCTGAATTTCCATAAGAACTTTAGAATTAGCTTTTCTCTTTCTTCCCAAAAAGCCTGCTGGAATTTTGCTTGGAATTTTACTGAAACTATAGCTCAATTTAGAGCAAACAGACATCTTGACATATTGAGCCTTCTAATCCATGAATATGGTATATCTCTCCACTTATTTGTGTCTTCTTTAATTCCACTCAGTAATGCTTATGGTTTTCAGGGTAAAAATCTTGCACATCTTTAATTAGATTTACTCCTCAATATTTAATTTTTAAAAAAATGCTATTGTAAAGAGTACTGTTTTATTTTTTAATAGAAGAAAGTTATTATTTTACCTGTGTACTTTTGCACTTGCAGTTCCTGACACAGGGAATGCCTTTCTCCTTGTCTGCCTATCTGCCTGCTGCTCCTCCTTCCAAGTACCACCCTCTGCAGGAAACCTCTCTCTGTTTGTCTAGCCTGAGTGAGTTATCTCATCTCTGTATTGCAAAGAAGGTCTGCTTGGGTCCATATCAATTCAAAGATCCTGCCATATGTAACTATTTGTTTATTGTCTGTCTCTTAACTAGACCTTGAGTTCTTTGAGGGCAGTGGCTATATCTTCAATTTCTGTTCATAATAACTCTTAAATGGAAGGGTCAGTATGTAGACCTGCAAGTCAAACAGGGACACCTTGGAGTCGTAAGGAATCTCAGACACCATCACGTCCAATTCTCTGCATGAAACTCCAGTGTACCATTGCATGTCCAGAAGGCCGTGGCCCCGTCTAGTTTTGCCTGTGGCCTGCCTGCTGCTGCTTGTGTCCCTTAGCCCTGACCCGGATGAAGCGGCTTCCCATGGAATCGAGAAACATTCCACCTTCCCTACTCAAGTTGTAAGGACTAGAGTCAAATTTACTTGGCCGATACTTCCCTCCTTTGCTCTTTAGTTTTAGGCACAGCTAAAACACTCTCATCCTTAGCTATTAAACGAGTCCAATTGGCACCATCTCATGTTTTAGAATATTTTATCTTTACATGTTCTTAATTCACATGTAAAATTTACATGATTTTTGATATTCATACAAGTTCTGGGCAATGTATAATAACACATCGATAAATTGTAGCTACATGAAACTTTTTGTCCTGCCACTCATCAGGTGTCTACTTCTGTGTCTTCATTCATAAGGAGACATGCACGAGCACACTTATTGTGCAAATCCCACATTTTCAGCAATTCACACTTTAATATCATATACGCTGTGTACTCAAATTTTCAATCTTTCCCAGCATAGTTACAAAGGGATGAGCAAAGTCAGACACCATGCCTAAGGGGTTAAACAAAGCACACTCAGTCTGAGAGCCAAGGAAGAGCCAAGCTCAGGGAGCAGTTTTCTTGAAGAAACAATTCTACGAGAAACCACGTGGGGATAGAGGTAATTCTAAAAGTTCAAGGTGAATGCACCATTCTGGACCTGTAGTGGCTTTTGCAGCCTGCCAGCAGCCCTGGGGACATAACAGGCTCCCGTTGTCCCATTCCTCTCCTTTTCCAAGTTGTGAGCCACCTCCTCTCTGTCATTGTTTCTGCTGCTCCTCCTTCAACATGACCTTTTCTTGGGCCTGTCACATTCAGAAGCCCAGAGAGAGAATAGGATTGGCTCAGTTAGACACCATAATCCAACATGGATTGAATTGTCCCAGACACCTGACCTCAGGTCACAGGTGGGCCTATTAATTAACTGGCTTTGGGAACAGCACCTACTGGGGTCCAATTACCTGTGACCAGGTGCTGGGGTCACATGTCCCAGACATTGAGGCATAAAAGCTGGAGCTCCCTGACTCTCAGAGGGGGCACAGTGATTAAACAGGCTAGTTCAGGCTTTTCCTGGGCAAAGCTGGTCATCAGTTTTCCCCCATGGCAACCTCTCCCCATCATCACTTCTGCTTACAAACAGCCCCTCTCCCAACACACTATAACATTCATTTTTTAATCCTCCCCTGAGGACTTGCTTGTTGATTTTAGAGAGAGAGGAAGGGAGGGAGAAAGAGAGGGAGAGAAATATCATCTGGTTGCCTTTTGTACACACCCCAACTGGGGATTGAACCTACAACCTGGGCATGTGCCCTGACCGGAAATTGAACGGGTGACCCTTTGGTTTGCGGGACGATGCCCAACTAACTGAGCCACGCTGGCCAGGGCTAACACACAAACAGTTAAACGGGACAGCCCCTGCAGGAGAGGGTCACCTGGGGGGCCTGTCCCCTGCCTAAAGGACACGGTCCATCTCAGCATTCATTATTCCAGCAGAACTAAGACATTTATGCTGCTCTCCTCCCACTCTCCGTCACAATGGAGTGTAGACATCGTAACAAAAGGGCTTGTCAGCAGGGTCAAGAGAAAAAGAGGCAGAGGAGTGCCTTCGGGTCCTCTCATTCCGGGCGTGGGATTTTGCTGGCCTGCAATCTGCACACCCTTTCAAACCTTCACATAGCCGTGATTCTACAGATAACTACCTAGTGGCGATCCCAGGGAACATTTTGTACAGCCTCTATTTGCACACGGGTTCATTCTTAGGATACCACAGGAGGTAGCTATCAGTATGCCCGTTGAGTAGATGCAGGAACCAATGAGAACAATTGAGTGATTTGTCTGAGGTGTCACAGCTGGTAAGTAAAACCAAAATGTAAACCACCAGGCCATGGGAGGTCCCAGGGAAAAGATATTTCTAACAGTTGGCGGTTTTTATTCGTGATTTCTGGGGGGTGGGAGGTGGGGGGAAATGGGGCTTTCTTTTTTAGTGAGTTTGCAAGGCTGAGAAATGATCTCTAATGAGTGTGCAATGTGACATGCAGTCTGTATGTGGATGGGACTATGGAGAGGGAGATGGGATGCAATCACATCTTTGGTATCTCATTGAAATAGATCATGTGCTTGCGCTGACTGCTGTGGCTCAGTCAGTTGCCACAGCAGTCATCCAACAAAGCATCATCCCACAAAGCGAAGGGTTGCTGGTTCGATTCCCAGTCAGGACACATGCCCGGGTTTCGGGTTCAGTCTCCGGTTGGGGCGCATATAGGAGGCAACCGATTGATGTTTCTCTCTCACACTGATGTTTCTCTCCCTCTCTTTCCCCTCCTTTCCCCTTCTCTAAAATATAAATAAATAAAATCTTTAAAATAAATACATAAATAAGTCGTGTTCTTTGTAAAGCATACGATTGTTTAACCGCTATGCTATACACCTGAAACTAATCCAAAATAATGTTGAATGTCAACAGAAACTGAAAAGTAAAATTTAATAAATAAGTAAATAAATAAATAGATCATGTTTCCCACAAAGAGATGCAGCATAGTCATGAAAGCAGATGCCATTTTCCGTGAACTGAAGCTAGTTCTGGGCCCCTGGAAATCCTTCAGAAATATGCACCAGCTTTCTCTGTCTCTTGAATGAGACTCTGTCCACAGGACAATTAGCACAGCACCCACCCCCGGCCACCCTCCCTGACCCTAGTCTGTCTCCACCTGTGGTTGTGCGGAACTGCAGCTTCCTGGGGTCTGAAGCAGGATATTTATATAAGGGGAGAGAACACGTGATGTTAGCCAAGTTTGTTCCTGGCATGGTTTCCCCCTTTTTTTGTGCGCATATTGAAAACTCTTGGGCCAAAACATTTCATGGCTATCCTAGCCCAGATCTTTCTAACTCTCCATCTGATGGCTTGTGCTTCACAGAAAAAAAAAAATCACAGGCAATTGTCATTGGAGTGCAGTTTCATCTGCATTGCAAATGAGCCCATCCATTTTGGTTCTCATAATGTTCGGTGATGGATAAATCATGCTCTCCAAGTTGCGAATGGCTGCGGCGCTGGGTCCCAGGAGAGAGGGTGACTATGCTGCGGTGCTGGGTCCCAGGAGAGAGGGTGACTATGGGACTCCAGTGCCCTGAGCTATTCTTGGGGGCTGAGGTGTTGCTTTATGGGCTCATTATACACCTGGAATTATCATCTTTAGAACATTCCAAAATGGTCCCAGAAGGCTCACCACTGAGCTGAAGGAGCTGTGTCACATAATCTTACCCCTTACCCAAGAGTGGCCCTCCTTTTCCTTAGGAAAAGCTCTTAGAAAAATATACCCTTTATTTGCAACAGGCAACACACCAGAAACACCACCATTTGTAATTTATTATTAATTGGTAATTATGGCTTTGGTTGTCACCTCAGAGACCTGTCAGTGAGGAGAGGTGGAGTGCTTTCCTCTGAGTCACTGCAGGGTTTCTGTCAAAACCAAAGCCAAACTCCTGCATCTGGCAGGAAGGCAGTGTGGGCGCCTGGTCCAACCCTTCTGAGAGACGTGACTGCATCGTTGAACAATTGTTTCCTTTGAAATGCCTCGTTGGATGGCACTGAAGTAAGAACCCCATAGAGTCTCAAAACAAAGCAAAACCTTGGACTTTAGGAGTCAAGCAAGTGCAAAGCTAGCTTTCCTTTGGAAGGTTTCTGCTGAAACTGGAGCACTTCAGCTTCTGAGCTGATGAGTCCATAGGTGTGAGAGGCTGTGTTAAAATCCCAGGGGCCACCCCGAGTTGAGGAATTTGATGCAAACTACCTGCATGGGACAGGGATCCCACTGGGCTACAGTTTTTAGCGTGAGAGTGAACTTGAAATGAACCCTAATGTGCAGAAGGTAAAGCAAGGATGCTTACCTGTCTAGACTTGGTGCTGGGCGAGAGAAAAAACATTTCCTTGAGAATGCATAACGGTGTGGTTGCAGGTTGGTGGCGTCTTCAGGATACTGAGAAAAAAGCAAATGTAAACCCTCTTTGAATGAATTCAACATTAGCCTGGGACTCAAAGAATTTCCAGACCTAATGGTCCAAGGAAATAAGCTCTTTATAGCACCAATCACAAAACCCACAGGGAAACAGGCACCATGTGCAAGAAACAGCAGAATCAACAGACAGAAGAAACAAATCCTCAGAAATACCTGAAAATATGAGCTAGGAGCTCAATAGCTTACGTACAATGACATGAAGATAGTTTTTTAAGAACAATTAAAATTAAACAGCAATAAATAAAATGAAAACTCAGCGGATGGATGAACCAGCAGATAAGATATGGCTAAAGATAAATTTAGTAAACTGGGAGATAGGTCAAAAATATTTTCCAGAATGCAGCTTAGAGAGACAAAGAGAAACAAAACGTGGAAGAGGACACAGGGAACAGACAGGCTACAATGACAGAGTATGACATGTCTTCACAAAGTGTCACCATGAGATACGAGGAGAAGCCATGTTTGAAAAGATGGTGGATGAAAAATTTTCCACAGTTGTGGAAGGATCCAATCTCAGATCCAAGGAACCTGGTGAATTCCACAATGACAGCAGAGGGAAGACCTGTTAAAAAAGAAAAAGATAGTTAGCCAAGAAATGAATGGATATGTAGGTAAATCTAATGTACATTTGCAAAATTATACAAATAGTATTTGATTTATAGCTCAGAACAGTGCAAGGTTAAAATTCTGGACAACGTAAAATGTCAGTTGGAAGGGTGCTGGTTAACATTACAGTTTTTGAAAGTCTTTGTGTTGTGCAAGAGGACGTTAAAGACGCTGTTTACTTTTAGTCTTTATAAGCTACTTACGTGTATTTGAAGATCTAGGGCAGCTGCCGTAAGACCAGAAACCACGCTAGAAAGTAGAAATGGTAAGTGGCTATTTACTGCAGAACTATGTATAACAGCAAAAGACTAAAAACAACTGTATGCTAATTGGTAAGTTACAGGTTGAATAAGCTCTGATACATCTCTGCAGTGAAGTGCTCTGAAAAAGAAAGAAAATATAATTCTGGAAACCAAGTGGACAGAAAAACATGAAACGAGGGGGCAGGAAACCATTAATCAGTCCAAAAGAAGGCAGGAAAGGAGGAGGAAAATATAAGCAGACTATAAAATTCTAGTAATGAGTCCAAATCCAGCATTGCAGTAACTGTAATAAACGTGAATAACAGCCCTGCCGTTAGGAGGAGAGAGTGTGAGGCTGAGCTAATAGAATTCTTGTACATGCTGATTACGAGAGGTATTCCTAAACCATGATTCCTAAATGGCTGAAAGTTAATGAATGGAAAAATGTGTACCAGGTGAATATCCGCGCCCCGCCCCAAAGTTGATAAATAAGCTCTAAAGAAAATAAATTTTGCTATGGATTTGCTAGAAATAAAGATAATGATAGAAGTCCTTTTTACATTTTTTTTTGTTTAGATTTTATTTATTTATTTTTAGAGACAGGGGAAGGAGGTAGAAAGAGAGGGAAAGAAACATCAATGTGCGGTTGCCTCTCATCGGTCGCCTACTGGGGACCTGGCCCACAATCCAGGCATGTGCCCTGACAGGGGATCGAACCAACGACCCTTTGGTTCGCAGGATAGCACTCAATCTACTGAGCCACACCAGCTGGGAAAAATGATGGAAGTCTTAATGGGTAAGAATGAATTTGTAAGAAATTCTTGTTATATTTAACTTCAAAATACCTAAATCAAAAATTGACTTATCTGAAAGAGGAAATACAAGTATTCATCTTATAGTGGGAGATTTACATGCGCTCTTTGTAGGTAACTGCAGTTGACAAAATAGAATTGGTAAATCAAGCAACTCAAGTAGTAATAAGTACATAGATGATATCTATAGCATTACAGGTTAAAATGAGAGCGAGCACATCTTTTTCTAGCACATGATGAAATCTGTCCACTATATTGGAAAAGACCACAGGGCAGTTATGCTAGAGAACATTCACAACAGCGGCAGCAAAAACATGGAGAAAAATTACACATTTCAACATTAAAAATAAACTTCAAAACCGCTCATTGGTCCCAGAAGAATTATAATGAGGATGGAAAAACATTTAGACTTAGAAGGGATAACAGTATTGTATATCAAACTTGCAGGCAGCCAAAACAGTAGTCTATTAGCTTAGGTATTAACCTTGGAAAAAGTGAACGTCTGCAAAGTAATGAGGTAAGCATCCAATTTAACTTGAAGCACACAGTGGGATTAATCCAGAGACAGTCGAAGGAATGACAAAGCGGATGGTAACAGTAAGTCACTCACTCGCCCACCGCTCACCTCCTGCTGTGCAGCCCGGTCCCTAACAGGCCCCGGAACCACTATGGTCTGTGGCCCTGGGGGGGTTGGGGACCCTTGTGCTAGAATAAGCAGTAGGCAAGAAAAAGAAAACATATAAATACATTAAAGGAGAAGTAAACCTGTCATTATTTGCTGATGATGTGATTGTCTAAGTAGAAAATTTCAAAGAAGCCACTGAAAAGTTATTTTCATTAATAAGAAATTTAACAAGATTGCTGTATAAAAATCAACACACAAAGTTCCTCAGTGGAGGGGGATTTTTCAAAACATAACAAAAATATGCACTTACCCTTTGATAATGCAATCCTGTTTCTATGGATATATCTCAAAGATAACATAATGAAAAGAAGTATGGGCGAGAGTATTCACCGAGGCACTCTTTGTAGGAGCAAAGGCATGAAAATAGCCCAATTGTCCATGAGCAAGAAGCTCATGGCGGGGGTTGAATGAACTGGCTGTGCATGATACATCCGCAAATTTGAGTACCCTGCAGTTAAAAAAGGAATGGGGGTTGCCTCTGTATCTTGCTGTGGAATATGTCTCCATACTCTGCTGAAAGCAAGATGGAGTGAAGTGTGTATATTATGTTAACATGGGGTATATATGAATATACGGCTATGTCGGTTTATATAAAAAATAGAACAAGAAAGGATAACTTAAAAAACTAAAGTAGAATAGTTATCTCTAAGGAGAAGAAAGAAAGAGGATAAAAAGGGGAAAGATAAAAGCTCAACCTCTCGGAATACAAGTGGTTTTGTAGAGTTAACTTTAAAAATATGTAGATGTTTTACATAGTTATGAAGCAAAATTACATATTAATCCCTAAACATCAAAAGCTAAATAAAGCCAATGAACTGTATATTGAGTTGCTGGCATCACCCCATAGAGAAAATCATTCTAATTAACTTTAAAACATAGTAATTTGATGATGCATTTCTAGGGAAATATATTCTAAGAACTGTAAAATATGCAATCACATTGTTAGTAATAATATTTCTATTGGTCTCCTGGAACTAATATAGATAGGAGAGGTGTGGAGAAGAAGCAAATAAATAATTATGCCAATGTGGTGAGGAACTAAGATTTCAATGTCAAATATAAAATCAAAGAAGTTTATATACTCATAATGTACTTAATAGTTCATATTTTAAACATGCATATTTCTTAGCTCTGTCTCCTGAAGAGCCTTGAACCTATGACAAACCCACTAGTACCAGATTAAGGACTTTAAATGCCATTTCCTATTCCCAGGAACCAGGGCTTACTCATAATGTACTTAATAGTTCATATTTTAAACTTGCATATTTCTTAGCTCTGTCTCCTGAAGAGCCTTGAACCTATGACAAACCCACTAGTACCAGATTAAGGACTTTAAATGCCATTTCCTATTCCCAGGAACCAGGGCTTCTTGGAGAAATGACTGAATCCAGGAAGTATACGAGATGCGACCACGCCAGACAGCAAGGAAGCTGCCAGATGGGTGGGTTGTGTAAAGTGGACTCAGAAGCCTGTCGATGAGACACCCAGGGGCCAAAGGGGGGGCAGATGGAGCATTACTGAAAATAGTAACAGCTATGGATTTATACACACCACATATCTTTAAGTCCAGGAATTACGGATGATAAAAACAAACAAACATTAAAAAATCTCTTCATTGGTCACCTTTAAGGGAACTAGGAAACCAACCCAATATCTTATATCTTAACAAATAATGACTAAAGAAAAAGAATCAAGAGTTTATATTATCTTTTTTTGTATGCACTGTTCCTCAAATTAAACAAATAATTGATGAGAAAAAAATGGCTCTTTATTACTGCTTTTAAATGAAGGAATACTAAAGTTAGCGTATCATGTATTTGGGGCCCCGAACCATCGTTAGTGGTTGCGAACCTCACATAAAGGCAGATGACTGGGTGTTACGTGTCTCACGATGGAAACAGTGTGCTGCTGCCTGTGTCATTACTCCTTCCTGCCTCCCAAAGACCCGAACTTGAGTCAGAACAGGCCTTAGAGCTCTCCATGTAGCGGTCGCAGGGAGAGAGGAGCTTACTGATAACACAGATGCAGTTAGCAAAACCCAAACCGAGGCCAATCATGAAGGACAAATGACCTAGTTTCTTCAACAAATAAAACCGAAAGAGAAAGAGAGGTGGAGAAGAGAGAGGGTGGGGGCACAGCAGCTCCGCAATTTCATCAACATTCCAGATTCCTTCGATGTCTCTGGTCCGCTCTCCTCAGTGTGAGACCGATATGGTTATGGACAAGAGATGGCTGCTGAGGCTCCAGATACCGTATCCACATGCAGGAAGGAAGAGGGGGGAAAGAGCCAAAGTCTTGAGAGCTTTTCTTTGATTTAGGAAGGGCAGCCCTGTTCAGGGTCTCCACCCATGACTCAAGCAGAATTAGGTCTCCTGGAACTCCCAGCTACAAAGGAATTAAGGGAGATGGCTGTGTTTACCTGGGCACATTGTCTCGAACAAACGTGGGGTTAGGTTAGGTAGGAAGAAGAAGGGGGTGGATTAAGGGGCGGGCAGGCAGCCACTGGTCTCCGGCACGGATGGATGTCTACTGTCCTAGAGACACCTCTCCAGCTGATGAGACAGAGATGGCTGGGGTCCAGATCACAGCTCACAGCTTGGAACACTGGGACATTTCTGACTTGTCAGGAAATCCGTGGTCGTGTTGTCCTTAGTACAGCATCCAACCGAGGCAGCTCACCAGCCGGTTTACCACGTGACGATGTGCGCGGTCACAAACTGGGTTCCTCTCTTCCCCTCATCCCAACTTCTTTCTCTTAACCTCAAGGAATTGCCTTAAAAACTCTACAGATTTAGTCTGCTGCTTTCTAGACATTGACATCCACATATATGAAGGCTTTCCCATTTTTTAAAGATGTCGTATAAGAGAAGTATGAGATCCCTTTTCTTATGATTTATTTTCTTTCTACTTTAATAGCAGACTTAGAATCCATAGATATGACTAGTCAAATATCTATGTCAGAAAATTAAGCCAAAGTCAAGAAAGTTACTTCTTCATGTCTCTCCTTATCTTCCTTCTGTCCACAGAAGGAAAGAGGATTTAAAAAATGAACACAGTTTTTGGAACATATTATGATTTGGATTGGTCCTTGAAAAAGATATGTGGAAGTCCCGGTACCGGTGAGTGTGACTGCATTTGGATAAAGCGATTCTCTTTGTGGATAATCAAGTGAAGATGAGGGCATTAGGGTGGACCCCAATCCAATATGACTGGCGTTCTTATAAAAAGGGGAAGTTCGGACCCAGACACAAGGGGGCACAGAAGGAAGATGATAGGAACACGGTCACGTGGTCACGGAGGCAGACATTGGACCGATGCAGCTGTGCACCAAGAAAGCCACGGGCTGCCAGCCGCCCCCAGAAGCTGAGAAGAGGCAAGGAAGGATTCTAGCCAGAGTCTCGGAGGCTGGGTGGCTCTGCCGATGCCTTCCTTTCAAACTTCTAGCCTCCGAAACCATGAGACAATGCATTTTTGCTGTTTTAAGCCACTCCGTGTGTGGTACTTGGTGACAAACTAAGCCCTAGAAAACAATACAGAGCAATTTTAGGCTTATAGAAAGCTTGACTGGAAAGTAGAGGGTTCCCATATATTATCTCACTTACCACACCCCCCAACAGTTTCCCATATTATTAACATCTTGCCTTAGTGTGGTACGTTTGTTACAACTGATGAGCTAATATTAATACATTATCAACTAAAGTCCATTAAGTACATTAGGGTACTTGTGTAGTACATTCTACAGTTTCTGTGTGGACATAATTTCCAACTTATTGGGCAAATACCAAGGAGACAATTGCTGGATCTTATGGTGAGCGTGTTTAGTTGTGTAAGAAACTGCCAAACTGTCTTCCAAAGTGGCTGCGCTGTTCCTACCAGCCATGAACGAGAGATTACAAGTCGATCCAGTCTCGACAGCACTTGGGGTGGAGGTGTGGGGCAGTATCTCACCATTGTCTGAATTTGCATTTTCCTAATGGCACAGGGTATTGAGCATCTTTTCATGAGCTCATTTGCCATCAGTATCTCTTCTTTGATGAAATGCCTGTTTAGATCTTTTGGTTATTTTTAGGTTTGGTTGTTTGCTTTCTTATTTCCGAGTTTGTATATTTTGGATGCCATTCCTTTTCAGTTATGTGTTTTGTACATATTTTCTCCCACTCTGTAGCTTGTCTTCCATTGGCTTAACTGTCTTTCACAGAGCAGGAGTTTTTAATTTTGATGAAGTACAACTTACCAATTTTTTTTCTTTCACTGGGCTTTTGATCTAAAAAGCTATTGCCAACCTCGAGGTCAACTAGAGTTTACCCTGTTGTCCTCTGTGTTTTATAGTTTTGCGTCTACATTGAGTTAATTTTGTGAGAGGTATAAGATCTGTGTCTAGATTCGTTTATTTGCACATACATGTTCAGTGGCACCAGCACTGTTAGTTAAAAAGATTATCCTTTCTCCATTGAATTGTCTGTGTTCCTTTGTCAAAGATCAGCTGGCTATCGTTATATAGGCCTATTTCTATGCCCTTTATTCTGTTCCATTGATCATTTGTGAATTCTTTCTCCAGCAGCACACCGTCTTGATTATTGTAGCTAATAGTAAGTCTTGAAGTCACATAGCATCAGTCCTCCAACTTTGTTCAAATTGTGTTGGCTATTTTAGGTCTCTGCTTTTCTTATAAATGTTACACTTTAAAAATCGGTTTGTTGAAGTCCACAAAATAACTTGTGGGAATTTTGACTGAGATTGCATTGAATCTACAGATCAATTTGAAAAAAAAAAAAAACCAACAACAACCCTGACATCTTGACATTCGAGACTTCCTATCCACAGTCACAGAATCTCTCTCCATTTATTTAGTTATTTAATTTCTTTCATCAGAACTCTGTAGTTTTTCTCTTATATATCATGTACATATTTTGTTAGATTTCTGCCTAGGTGGTTTTGGTTTATTTATTTATTTTTGGTGCTAAGGAAAGAGGATTTTGAAAAAGTATTAAAAAAAATAAAATTAGAAAGCTTGGTAATTACAGAGAAGTAAAAGAGAAACGCTCCAGCTGCAATTCAAGGCACCATTCCAAATGCAAAACACTGAAAGAACAGAACGTACTTCGCTAAGGACATAAAGAAAACTCCAAAGTCTTCCTTAGTGAGTCAAACAGGAGAAAACAAGCTGAGA
This sequence comes from Micronycteris hirsuta, assembly GCA_004026765.1. Classification (NCBI taxonomy): domain Eukaryota; kingdom Metazoa; phylum Chordata; class Mammalia; order Chiroptera; family Phyllostomidae; genus Micronycteris; species Micronycteris hirsuta. The sequence goes on from PVJI01001663.1 coordinate 54,429, forward strand.
TTCACAAGGAGAGCCCAAAACACAGTTCAAGGTGGAGCTAGCTTTCTGCAGAGCTGAGTGCACCTGGCCGGCAGCCTTTCTCTACACCCCCCCTTCACCCCCACCCCACCTCACCCCCTGCCCAGGCCAGGCAAAGAGAAGAGGGAGGCAGAGGAAAGCATCAGCAGGGCCTCCCAAAACCCAAATCTCTCTTCCTCTGATCAGAAAGCCAGGTAGAGGGTCTGAAACCTCACCTCCTCTGAGAAAGCCCAGGCTCTCGGACGGACTCTGAGGAAATGCAGAACGCTCCAAAGTTAGACATCCCACCTCACACACCAGGACAACTAGAACAAAAGGTGTCGTTTGCCAGATGCCGTTTATCAAGTCCTAGTGCTGTGACACCTCCCCTGGAGAGGAAAGAGCCTTGGTGTTGGTGGGTGAGCCGAATTGCTCACAGAGATCAGATCCTGAGACCAAGAGTTTCGAGAAAACAAGGAAACAAATAAGACAAGCTGCTTGGGGGAAAAATAAACAGGAATTTGGGGGTGGGAAGAATGCTGAGAGCAGGTTGAGAGAGAGAGAGAGAGAGGCCAGAGGATGACCGAGCAGTATGGCGTGGTCAGAAGGACTAGTTTCTGATGTGGAATGTCCAATTTCATGGTGTTGGGGGGCCACGGCTGGCCTTTTGGGTGCTAGCACATAAATCATCCACTTCCTCATCTGCCCAGCTCATGAGTTATGCCTGCTCTACCTGACTGCTTTGTGTGAAATCAAGACCTGGGGTGGAAATCAAAGTCAGGGGCTGAATTCCAGGCCGGGGTCAGCACAGACAAGACAGGAAAGATCCAAGCCCTCTAATGGGTCCTGAGGAGGCAGCCGGCCACCGGCCGACAGGACCAGGACAATAGGAATGGCAGGAACTATGCAGAGTCGTGAGGAAAATGCAGGCTGTGAGGATCAAATGCTGAACTAGGTCACGTAACAAACCAAAAAGTCTCCTTTAAAAAAAAGTTTCATTCTTCATGAAGCATTATCTCCTTCGACCCTGTAATTCTATGAGGTTAGGACTCTTGCCATTATCTTCACTTGCAGACAGGACAATTGAGACCTAGAGCAGGTTAGAACCTGCCCAAGGGCACTCAGTAAGTGACCCGGCCAGGTTCTGAGGCCAGACTGCCCAACTCCAGAGCCCAAAGCTCCCCCACAATGGTGTCCAGCCCCCTTTTGCTTTTCATCCACTGGCAAGAATGACTCACAGCTGATGGAGAGGTCTTACGAGTCCCTGAAACTCTTTTTGTTGAAATCACCAAACCATCTCCCCTTTGCGAAATCCAATGAACTGACTTCTAGGTCTCAAAAGAAGCAAAACTCAGGGTCTTTGAAAAAAACAAAACAAAACAATAGCTAATGTTAATTGTGCACAAGCCAAATGTTTGATTCCCCCTCCTTGGAACTTCACTTTCTCTCTAGTACTTATCCCCTTGTGACAGTTTCTATGTAACTTGTTTATTTGTCTATTGTGTTGTCATCCACAGCAGAGGTTCCTGTTCTATGTCATTGACCTCACTGTCCCCGCCACTCGGAAGAGTATCCGAAAATGACGGCGCAGACAGCTACGTGTTGAATGAGCCTTAATGTTTAATTGAAAGTGCAGCACTTTGGAGACATGTTGGTAGTTCTCTGCAAAGTGAAACAGGCACCAACTCCGTGAGCCAGCACTTCCAGTTCTAGGTATTTACCTAAAAGAAGTGGAAACACATGCCCCAAAATAAATAAAAGAGTCCTGTACAAGAGTGTTTATAACAACCTTCCTTCTAATAGCCCCAAACTGGAAACAACCCAAGTGTCCGTCAACAGGACCATGGACAAATAAATTATGGTATGTACCTTAAATGGAATAGTACTCCGCAATGAAAAGGAACAAAATACAGCTGATATAAAAGCAGTATTCATGAAATCTAAAAAGCTTATGTGTGTGAAAGAAGCCAGACATGAAAAGAAAAAGTAATGGAATGTGTGAATTCATTTCACATGACTTTGAAGAATAGGCAAAGCGACTCTGTGGACAGAGCAGAGCAGTGCTTACCCGGGGTACACTGGCCTTGACCAGCGGTAGGTGGATGGAGCGGGGGTTTCCTTGGGTTATGGCAATGTGCTCTCTGCCTAGTTTTGGGTGGCGGTTACAGAAATGTAAAGCAAGTGCCCAAACTCATCAAGTGCATCACTTAAAATGTACATCTCGTGGCATATAGATTATACCTCAATTTTTTAAAAAAACTTGTTTTTTAAATATTAGCCAAAAAGGTTTTGGAGAATTGTTTTTTTTTTTTTCTTTTGGGAAGCAGTAGTATCTAGTGAGACAGAATGCCATTTACCAGCCGGGAGGCCCCAGGTGCTAGGGGAATGCTTGCCTGATAGAATTTTTGTCAGGATTTAGTAAGATAAGGAATATAATATGCTCAGCAACTTAGTCTCTGGCACAAAATAGCGCTTCAGAAAATGCCAATTCTCTGCGTTGCTATTGAAAATAAAAGACAATTCTCCATCCTGACTGTATTTATCCAATTCATTCACGGTTTGGGCTATCTCTCCTGCCCACTGGAATTTTTCTGAGCATGCCTCTGTTCTTTAAAAATTAAAACACTCAGTCCATAAGACCGCAAGTGCTTTTGACCTTGACACCAAGCAAAACTGGGTCAAACTGAATCAGTTTAGATAATGGCAAGATACTGACCTTTAGGTCACTTCTGAAGTCTGTTCCCTAAACTTCAAAGGTGTCTTTTTTGTTTTGTGAAGCGTGAACGATAGAACTGCTCATTGACAAAAGCCTTTAACCGCTGTCACTTTGATTCTCACTTTGATTCTCTTGGAGCCTACTGAGGGTTATGAATTTGGTCGGTTCTGTCATTTTAGCACCATAGAAAACGAGGGCGATTATTGGTTAATTTGCACTGTTGACCTGCACAATGACATAGCTCTGATGTTGGATCTGAGTTTGCTCCAGGGAGTGACTCTGTGGGATCATAAATCTTGGATGTGGCTCCTTTCCCCCATTTCCCTGAAGTCAGGCTGTGAGAACGAGCCCCTTCCTCTTGCAGGAATTGCAAAAAAGGCGCGGAGGCCAAGACATCTGCGGGTGGCAGGCACATGTCTGCCAGAAGTGGGGGGGACCAGTGACAATTCGGAATCTGATCACCCAGGCTGACCGGAAGTGTCCTAATAACTTGGCTTCGGAGGGCGTGTGGTGACAAACACAGCTCCGCCCTCAGAGATTCTGATCATCTATGTCTGCAAGTCCCTGCTCATCTCCCTGAGGGTGACCGTCCTCCTGGGACAGCTCAATGTCTCTTTATTTGGGTAGCCAGTCTGGGAGCAGACTGTGTGTTTCTGGAAACAACGAGAAGTAGCTAACATTAAACTTCCCCCCTACCCTAGTTTTGATGGTTGGCGTCCCCTTCCATGTACATCCACAGGCCCAGGAACTTGGCCAGCCACATCCCCAAGGTCTGCCTCTACCTTTAGGTCTGCCTTGTGGCCTGGCATGGCGGGATCGCATTGGAACTAAAGAACAGCAGTGTGGGACCCTGCTTCGTCTCCATCCCATCAGTGCTACATGGAGGATTTTAAGTTTCCTCTTCTGTATAACGGGGGTGATAATACTGACCTCATAGAGCTGTCCTGGGGACTGAGCGAAGGAATGGGTCTAGTTCCTGGCACACTGCCTTCAGAGTAAGTGCTCACTGAGTGGTAACTGTTGTTGCGAGCAACTATTTTTCTAATAGCCTCACACAGCAGAACCCTCTCCTACTGAGGGTCCCAGTTAGCACTTTGTCCAGCCTTCACTATGTTGTTGGGTGTCTCGGTCACGTTGGTCTCCTAGGGCGTTGTGCCCAGACTCTTCTGAACCCACCACATCGGAGAATCTCATCTTTTCTCAGGTCTCATCTCCCTTCAAAAGAGATGAAGGAAGGGGCAGCAATAAGATAGGATGCTTAGAGAATTCCTCTGAGATCCTGGAAAGACCCGCTCCTGTGACCCAGTTATGGGGACTTCCAGGTTATTAGTAAAATCTTTGGATGTCATCTGGCAAAAACTTTCCAAGGCAGCCCATGCAAGGTGTTGCATGGTTTTCCACTTTCGTAGATGGATTTATTATTCCTTACGCAGGACAAATCTACAGAATGATGATCTCTTAGTGCCGGAAGGGTCCATGGAGATTGTCTGGTCTCCGGTGCCCAGACTGAAGTCCGAGGAAGACAGGCAAGCGGAGGCTGGGACCTTCTGAAACGGTGCCTGATCGTTTATGCATGTGCATGTTTCTGGAGAGAGGTGCCCTGCTATCATAGATTTGGTGTCCCAACCCCCTGATTTTACACCTGAAGAGGCTAAGGCCTAAAGACAACAAGTGTGGCTTTTCCAAACTAACGTAAACCTGGTCCTGTCTAAGGGATGCTGCTAACAGGAGTGGTGGGACAGCTGCTTTGTTGTGTCGCTGTCCCAGCTCAGCCCCTCTTTCAGGCAGGCCTCTCAGAATCCAGGGGGCTGGCCAAGAATTTCCACAGCCTGCCTTCTGCCCATACACGGCACTCTGCCTTGGAGCTAGAGTTGCCAGATTTACAAACAACAATGCTAACAAACAAATCAGAAAACCACAATCACCACAGTTTGCTTAGTCAAATTGAACAGAAACAACAAATAATTCTTCAGTGTGTAAATATGTCCTGTACCTGAAATCTACATTTCACCAGGCAATTCTCTATGGCGATAACAAAGCCAATAGGCCATGGCCTTGGCCTGTAGAACGTTTAAGGAATGTTCTCATGTAATTGCTAACTAAGAATAGAGTCTTCTGGGAACGGAGACTGGGGCCTCCAACTTGGCCTGCAAGCCATGGGGAACACCAAGAGAAGCACATACATCCGTGGCCCAAGGGTTGAGTAGTAATTTTCTAGCCTAAAGGGGGTCAGGAAAACCTCTCCAACCTGAGAAAAACTGAAACTAGGGGTCAGAATACAGTCTCCTCTGGACCTAGAGGCAGCAAGTGGTGCAGTGAGCCCCCCCCCCCCCACATCCTGTGAAGGTCACAGTATCTAAGCAGCTGGCAGTGGTCACCCAGGACACAAGGCTGCTCTGGGCCCCCAGGACACCTCACAGGGAATTAGAAGTGACTCTTCCAAGTAAACATCTGTAATTACTAAATTATTTGTTTCTCAATAATTACCAAAATAAAGTCAATCTGCGTAGATTTTGCAAATTCAGTTAGTATTGAATATAAAATTATAGAAGATGAAAAATTTATAAATAATTAGAAGCTCAAGGTCACCAGACTACAAGCTAAGTTCACTCGACACCTTGCTTTCATGGTGACATTGCCATGCTAATTTCACTGCCTCTTTGTCCCAATATCTTGTTTGCTGCAGAAATCATTCTAGATTTGATTATCTTTCTTGTGACTTTTTAGGTCTTAAGTCTTTAAAAATAAGTAATATTACCATGAAAGCAAGATGGTGAGTGTAATTATTTTATAGTGTGGTAACCTTGACTTTCTAATTACTGTATATTCAATTACTCTATTCAATTGTCCCGATAGCTCATGATGGGAAGCATGTAGCTGCTGGCCTCTTGGTCTCTTTTTTAAAAAATTTTTTAGAGAGGGGAAGGGAGGGAAAGAGGGAGAGAAACATCAATGTGTGGTTGTCTCTTGCACGCCCCCCACTGGGGATAGGGGACCTGGCCCGCGACCCAGGCATATGCCCCAACTGGGAATCGAACTGGCAACCCTTTGGTTCGCAGGTCGGCACTCAATCCACTGAGCCATACCAGCCAGGGCAGCCTCTTAGTCTTTAAGTTGGGTCTGAAGAAGAAACAGTAGCTGTATCTATGCAGATGTCCTGATTCTGATGCTACGTTGTGCTAATGTGGGGGATATTCTAATTTCTCAGAAATACATACTGAAGTATTCAGGAGTGATGATCATCCAGGTTATGAATGAACTCTCAAAGCGTTTAGGAAAAAATTTCCTCATTAGCTGGGTTTTTGATTGTTTCAAAATAGAAATTAATATTGTACAGAAGAAGGAATGTAGAAGATCACAGAGCAGGTTTTAACGATCTTTCTTTAATCTACTGTGTTTTCTACGTGTGTTTGCAGCATAGTTGTATTCCCAGCTTATTATTTTTTTACTAGATTCAATCTTTGTGTTTTGTAGTATTTTAACTTAGAATTTATAAAATTTTAATGTAATATTGCCAACAAAATTTCCATAGCATTAATTAGTGGACCATTTTGTAGTAATTTCTAACTCACTTCTATGTAATACTTCATGGCTCTTTAATGATAAATTAATATTAGGTATTAAAATGATTTGTGTTATAATGAACATACTTATAGATTTAAATTAGAAATTCAAGATACCATTGTTTTTAGCAAACAAATCTGAGAAGATAGAAGCAACAAATCAGCTTTAAAAGACACGAGAGAGAGACATCAGTGGGTTGCCTTTGATATGCACCCTGAACGGGAACCAGGCCTGCAAGCCAGGCCTGTGCCCTGACTTGGAATCGAACTGGTGACCTTTCGTTTTGTGGGATGACGCCCAACCAGTTGGGCCACACTGGTCAGGGCTCAACGGTGTACTACTTTAATTTTAAGATGCAGTCAGTATGTAGGTTAGAAGAGCAGCTCTTTATCTATGAGTAGTTTATTTTAGAAATTGGGTAAAGAAGATCTTTATTTTACAAATTGGGCAAAAAGGTCTTTATCCAATGCATTTTTATTCCATAATCAATGTAGAACAAAACACAGATATCTCCCACTTAACATGAGATGATCCATTCTTGAATCTCAGATGTTCTGAACAACAGAAAGTAGACTTTTCCTTGTTATTTTCAATGGGAAAATTTATTTTGCATTATATGTCAACAGAAAAACCAACTCACTAAGATATTACAACAGAGTGAAAAGCCTATGTGTAAGTAACAAACTCACAAAGGGATATAAAATGCTTAAAACGTGGCTTCCTGCTCACCCAGCAATTAATATGCTGTTAAGCAACACTTATTCTGTATTCCGTAACATGTAGGGGTTGCATGTAATATTGCATTTCCAATACAACACAGCAAATAACACAGCAATAAATGGATCTACTGGAGAAAATGCAGACAGACGCTTTCAATAAATTAAGGCAATTTTCTGCAATTATACTCACTGAAAGAGGTAGACGCGTGGAGCTGACAGAACTTGAGAATCTGCTGCAGTAGGTGCTTCTGGCTCCTGATTAATCTTTGGAGGAGGTGGGTGAAACCCCTGGGTGGAAAGGATGACAAGCGGAGCTCTGCTTATGCCCTTGGTGTTTACGTGTGTCCTTTCCTTTGTAGGAGGCTATGGCACTATTTTTAAAAGCAAGGGTTTCTGCCCTGGCCATGTGGTTCAGTTGGTTGGAGCATTGTTCCGTACACCAAAGGTGGCGGGTCTGATCCCCGGTCAGGGCTCATACCTAGGTTGTGGGTTTGATCCCTGGTCCCCCAATCAGGGCGTATTCAACCGGTCGGTGTTTCTCTCTCACATCGATGTTTCTCTTTCTCTCCCTAAAATTGATAAACATATCCTTGGGTCAGATTTTAAAAAAAAAAAAGTAAGACTTTCTATGCTGTGGCCACATGTTAAGAAGAACAGGACAGCACTGCTAATGTAATTTTAAACAAGGCATGTGATCTGATGTTCTCCCATCTTCACTATAGTCTTGCTCAAGTGCAGTGGTCCATGATCCCACCGCAGGGGCTTTTAGGGGCTTCCCAACACTTTGTTCCTTATCTCTTTCAAGCCGGTTGCCTCTGCAAGAGTCACAACCTGACCCGGAGAGCCTTGAAACCAGCCCGGCACTGCAGGGTTAATTTAACTTCTTCCACAACCACGCATTTGTTGTAGGAAAACTCTTTGCCTTGTCAGTGATAGCGAAGGTTTTATTGCAACCTGGATCGGATTTGGGAGTGGTTTCCCTGTGAACACTGGCAAAGTCTTTGTATTGGGAAATACGTATATCTGAGAAATGTTGGGCCCTATTGCAAAACCAATACATAGGGTGTGATAGGGATTGACGCTGCTGAGAGAGGCATATTACTTTCATGTTTTAGAAAAGTTGTTTGAACATGCCCTGGCCAGGCGCCTCAGTTGATTGGAACGTCATTCTGCACAACAAAAGTCTGTGAGTTCAATCCCCAGTTGGGGTGTGTACAGAAGGCTACTGGTGGAGGTCTCTCTCTCTCTCCTTCTCAGAGCCTCTCCCTTCCCCTCTCTCTAAAATCAATAAACATAATTTTGGGTGAGAATTAAAAAAAAGAAAGAAAATTGTTATACTGATTTCAATAAAAAAGACATTTTATGCCAACTAACATTGTCATAATAAGCAACAAATTGTCCATCCTTGGAGTCAACAAATTAATATAAAGTCAGGGCTTCCCTGACTTTTCAGGTGCTCAGACATCTACCCTATGGGGATGTCTCATTGCCAGGCTTACAGCAGAGGAAGGGCATTTTCTCCCCCTCCCCGCAGGAGAGCAGGAGGAGCACAGCCGCCCACACCGTCCTGTGTCTCGGTCCCACTCCCGCGCGATCCAGGCCTCTCTTGAGGCTCTCCTCTCCACCTGGACTTGCTGGGTCAAATTCTCAGCCTGTGCCAGTTATAGGTCGGACATCTGTTTGTTTTCCTTTCTACTGAAGCCCTCTGTGTGGCCAAGAGCTCTTTAAAATGCATCTTGTTGTCCTAAGCTGGGGTTCTGCTTCCTCCCAATGTAGGCAAGTCCTGGGGTTTTCCCTACGAGCTGGTTTCTCGGCTTTGTTTTTTGTTAAACTGGAAGAAGCCCGCAAACATCTACTTTGATTTTTTTTTTTTTGAGCTCTAATGGCTAAGAGCATTTTGTGAGGGTATTGATTGCAGTGAAATCTGATTTTGAAGTTCTGGGCTGGCGAGTCTGGGCCGGCGAGTCTGGGCCAAGAGGTCTGGCCAGGAGCTGCAGCTTCAGGTCCCGACAGTTACTGCACCAGCTCGAAGACCAGGGACTGACTGGCTCCGTCTCTCAAACTGTGCTAGTGTCTCTTCCAAGAGCCATCTCCATTTTCCCACTTTGCAAATTAGCCCTGGGAATTAATGGTTAAAAATCAGAGTGCCTTACCTCTCTTTTCAAAGACAATATTAGAGGTTTTATTTCTATTTGATTTTCATGTCATCTTTTTAAATGTTTTTTTGGATGTCATTTATAGTCAACGTAATACTGTATTTTGCTGTGAATAATGAGCGCCCATGTTTTGGGGCCCAAACTTTCAGGAAAAAAATCTTTCTTTCGTTTTAATTTTTTAATTCCATGTCTTCTTTATTTATATTTAGATACTTGTTCTTTGTATTATGAAGGAATTTTAGCATTTATTTTTGAACATATTATGGTACAAGAAATTTTGTGTAACAAATAATTACAAAACACAAGAATAGATACCAGGTATTTCGGGTACTACCCATGTATAATGTGCATTCTTATTTTTCCCTCAAAAATTTGGGCCAAAAAAGTGCACATTATACATGACAAAATATGGTAATTTAGTGCAGGGTACAAGCCTACACTTATAAATAAATGTGCATGCATAAACAAACATGCTCATATGGTGATATGTTCTCAAAACTATTTTTCCTTTGGATAGAGAGGGACAAATGACAAATGTTTGCAGGTCACTCTTCAAAGGGTCCAGCTATTTCCCCAAGTCCCATCTCCCTCTGTCCATTCTGTGAGCATCCCATCCCTTCTACCACACATCTGCTCCCTGAAACGTGCCCTACACAGAGGATCCCATCCGTAACCCACGCCATTCTGCAGGCTGTGCTGGGGTTACCTTAGGGGAAAAGGGGCTACCTCGTGTAGCCCGTGTTTGCAAACACAGGCTCTGGAATCAAAGTGGGTGTAGACACCAGCTGGCTCCTCAGTAGCAATGTGGCCTTGGAACAGTTGTGTGACTTCATAGCAAGACTTAGTGGTTATCCGTAATACGGGGATAAAAAATAGTGTGAGCCTTGGTGGGCTGTAGTGTGGATCATGAGATAATGAGGCTCAGGTGCTCAGCAGTACCTGGCACACAGTAGGCCCTCTATAAATAAAGGTGCTCTGTTGATATTAGAGTATTATTACTCATAAAAACAAAACTCATAATTTGAGATGACTTTAAAGCCAAGTCTCTTTGCCTGGATATCCAAGATTAACCTGTTTTAGAATGAAATCTGCTGCGCTGTGAAGAATGAATCAGCCAGCTGCCAGTGGGTTTCTTCTGAATCCTTTCTGAACTTTTTAGGATCCTTCCTGGAGGAAAGTTCTCAAGAAAGGCAAAGTAGAGAAATACTCTCTTTCCAAAGAATGTGGGAAAATGGTTAATTGTGCCAGTGAATAGTGCCTTGGACATAGAAGATGCTCAGTGAAATCTGTTACAGGCTGTATCCTCCCAAAATTTTTATGTTGAAACCTAATGCCCAAGGTGGCAGTATGAGGAGCTGGAGCCTTTGGAAGGTGATTAGATCGCCAGGGTGGAGCCCTCATGAGTGGGATTAGTGCCCTTATAAGAGACCCCCAGAGGACTCCTTTGTCCCTTCAGCCATGTAAGGATGAAGATGGCCAGTTGTGAACCAGGAAGCAGGCGGACAAACAGACATGGTGTCTCCCAGGACCCCGATCTTAGATTTCTCAGCTTCCAGAACTGTGGGAAATAGATGCTTGTTGTTTGTGCCACTCACAATCTATGGTATTTCTGACATAGCAGCCTGAGCTGACTATGGCAAAGCTTGTCTGTCATATCTAAAAATAACACAAATAGTAGTAATAATAAAAAAGGCAGATTGAGGCCCATGACGTGTAATGAACATCATCTCTCCTCTATGAAGAGCTTCATTAGGTTTGGATAACTGAGTTGATTAAAAAAAAAAAAGACCAGCAAGATGTCTAAATGTTTAATTCCTGTTCTTCTTAATGTTTTTCTAGAACAAAAGAAAAGCCCCAGGCAAATTTTTGGATGGCCAAATCCCAAATTAGGAAGCCTCAGGGTTTGTTTTGATTGTGATATGTGGAATTATATACAAGCTCTGCTTGCTCTTTCCAAAGGATGCTTCACTGTCAGATTGCAAATACATCTCAGTCCATCCACTAAGGTGCACAAAAGTGTACTTTGAGTCATTTGAGTTTTCTTAAATGTGTCTACATTTGTTTCCAATTTAATTTTGCCTATTGTTAATGGGCTCAGTTGTATACCCCTGAAACCCAAATGGTGAAGTCCTGTCCCCAGCGCTTGAGAATGTGACTGTGTTTGGAGATACGGCCTTTAAAGAGATAAAGTAAAATGGAGTCATCAGCGTGGCCCTAATCCCCAAAGACTGTTGTCCTTATAAGAAAAGGAGATTAGGACACAGACGACGTAGGCTGAAGGACATCCACAGGCACACACAGGGAGAAGACGCCATCTGTGAGCCAAGGAGAGAGGCCTCCGTAGGAACCACCCCTGCTGACACCTTGACCTTGGACTCGTGCTCCAGGCTGTGAGAAATGAATGTCTGCTGTCCAAGCCAGCAGTCTGTGTACTTCGTTACACAGCCCCAGCAGACATGTATGCCTCTGTTTCAGAAATGGTCTCTTTCAACTGGAGGATCTTCCCTTTACCTGAAGTTTCATTTCAGTTTCGGGGGCTTGTGTGATGCTACTGTGTCAAGGCAGGAGGTTCATGACATTTGCCACCGGGACACTGCACAGTTGTTCCTGAGGTCAGCAACATAATTTGCAGGGCCAGTGCAAAATGAAAATACGGGGCCCTTTGTTCAAAAAGCATGGAAAATGCATTGTTAAAGGCAGTAAACTAGAAAGCTCATTCCTTTCTCCTAGGGTCTCTCTCTTGACTTGTCGTGGATGGTGTTTTTATTTGCTGTTTAATGTCATTCTTCATAAAAAAATACTTCTAAATTTAATTATTAGCACAAATTGTACTATTCGTCTTTGTGCTGTGCAGTGCTAGTTTAAACCTATATGTGTGTAGACTCACCAAAGTCAGACAGTAGTTCATACTTCACCGCTGGTACATGCCTATGTGTTTTGTTCTCACCAGAACAGTGGCCGCCCTGCCCAAAACTCGCTCAGCTGTTTTTATTCTACTTTTTGATACATGCATGTTCTACCAACCTTCTAATGTTCGTCTTACTGATGAATAAGGACTAACTCAAGGGGTTGCCCCTGTCTTCCCCTCTCCTTCTACATCACCGTTTTCAGCGTAAGTGGTTGGCTAACACAGGGAGGTAACACAAGCGTGAAAGGATATGGCAGGGTTCTCAGCTGTTCATAAAAGACCATTGCCCTGCCTTTGTGTTCAAGGCAAGTTCTGGTTTGCAGGAAAAATGTGCTCTCGTTCACTTAGTCCCAGATGTGAAATGCTTCCCTTGAGTCTCGCTGAATCCCACACGCGGTGTGTCCACTTTAACGCTGTGCTCACCAGGCAGAGTGAACAGCTGTATAACAATAGGAGCCAGGAGTGGTGCCCGTGCACGTGGGGCTGTCCCCTCTGCTCAGGCACATGCTCCACTGTCCCATCCACTTCACTCACAAAACACAAGTTCAAAAATAAAATTGCTCAGGACTTTCAAACAGTGACAGCAGAGCATTACATTTATCAATGGGAACTTCTGAGGGCGGGGCCTTCTGAAGATGGGGCCTTCCAGGGGGTGGGGCCATCTGAGGGTGGGGCTTCTGGGGTGGGACCCCTAAGCACCTGCAAGGGTTGCCACCTTGAAGCCCAGTTGCCTGTCCCTCCATTCCCTCTCCCCAAGAACCTTCATGCTTTGGAGACTAGAGTCAAAACTGAAGGAATATGTCCAATTGCTTTAGAGCAGGGGTGAAATGGTATTTCTTCCATATTGATTGTTTTTTCTCCTTTTTTTTCCAACCCCTTTCTAATCCCAGGCTTTCCCTTATAAATCAGTACAAGGCTGGCTTTCCGTTGGGTTGGATGGTCTGGTGAGTCTCTGCAAAACCTCACTGCTCAGGAGGTGGGTGCTGCATCTTGAGATAAAAACAAATCTGTATCAACTGTATTCACATGTTACATTTACAGCTATACATTCATCTCTATATTTACATATAGAAATAAAATATAAGTATTATTCGAAATATGATTTGCATGCAAGAGGTTTTCCTCAGCTCCATGACAACAATTAAACATTCCCTTAATTAACACTAGCAAATTCACACCTTTCAGATGTTACAAATAAGGATCAATGACGCCCCATTACTTACCCAAAGTCATCCACCCAGTATGTGACCTCCCACCTGAGGCTAGCAGCCCAAATGTGGGGATGGGCTGAGTCTCTTTGGCCAGGGAGACAAAACCAGAAGTTGAAAAAATGAGAAGTCTTGACTGGTCTCTCTTCTTGGGCCAAACAAAGGGCTCTAGAAAGAGTCCTGTAGCTCGAAGGAGGAGGCAGGCAGTTGGACGTGGCTGGGCAGGGGAGGGGTGTGGGCACTCCCGGGAAATCCTTGGTCTGCAGCAGGCACTGGCTTCTCCTTTCTGCCAATGTGTCGGCTCCCTCCCACTGATATCTTCCTGCCCACTGGCCACTCTCCCTTTTATAATGATGCTCTTAGGAAAGGGCCTGAGAAATCACATTCAAACTGCAGAATTATAGCAAATGGGGTAACATGCGGACCCATCCTGGGAGCTTCTGATTATTATGTGGGGCCAAGTAATCTTTCGAGAACCAACAACGTGACTGAAAGGGTAACATAAGGTTGATGGTCATTACTGGTCCAGAAATATTTTGGGGAGTCCCTCTTGGCATCCCCTCTTCATTCTTCCTCATCTCCAAGTGAATGCTCTTTAGGTTTTCTGAAAGAAATACGGGTGCTCTTGCAGACTGCGTGCACCCCAGCGGCTTACTCCTCTGCACTTCGCAGCACCGACGCTCTGAAGGATGGATACTCCGCTGTACAGGGCAAAGGTCTGAAGGAGGACGCACGAGGCGGTGCTTCTACCCTGGAAATACATAGTTACAGCCAGCAGTCACCCTTCGGCACAGCCACTGCGGTTTAGGCATCGCTGATTGTTCCTCAAAGGGCGTGGTGTGGGAGCGGGTGGCAGTCGGAACACTACAGGTGGCTGCCATTAAGAGTTCAGCCTGGGGTAAGACTGCCTGGGTTCTAAATCTAAGCATCCGTTTTATCACCCGCATAATGAGGATAATGGGAACACTGACCTCATGGTGTTTGCTGTGTGGAGCCAATTAGATTCTCCAGGTAGACCATTTAGCACAGTTCCTGGAACAGAGAAAGCATCCATAAAAGGTGATTACCATTTTTATTGACCTTCCTGTTTTAGCCTTCTAGAAAGAACCAAATGGTATCTCTGAAAAATATCAACTACTTGGCATGTGATGGGGAAGCAATATCTGCTCTGACCCAGTTAGAATAAAGTGAAAAATCCTTTTTGTTTCAACCTGGTGGAAATGTTTCGAACCCGTTAGCTCTTCTGCTTTAAAAATTAGGAGAAATGTCGGAGGCCAGCGTTTTGCTGATCGAGGGGCTCGTTGTAACAAGGCCATTATTGATCCCAACGTTAGTGCTGATTAAAAAAAAATACTGCAAATGATGATAGAAGGGTGATCGGGAGTTATAGCAAATTTGATGAGAGTCCCAATAAGCGTGTTTCCTTCTGTGATTCTCTCCTCTTTCTCCCACGCTGAGAGTGCAGATCACATTACACTCAGGTGACTGTTCAGCGGTGCTACTTGGGTCGTGGTCTCTGTGAGAAACCTGAGGGACAGATGTGCCATGTACAGTGAATCTGCAACAACGTATCAGTTTAATAATCTAGATAGAATTTGACCCAGGAACTCAAATTTATACTTTAAGTTATGTCAGAGCCAGCTGCAGGTTTGTAAGTTTAGGGACGCTGAAACATTCTCCTCTGTAGCAGGGAGCATCTCTTCCTGTTTCTTAGAACACCTGAGTTTCTACCACCGAGCAATTCATTATTTTGTGTTAAATGCCAACCTCCCCCTGCAGTTTCTCCTTTAAAGGAGAATGAACGGTAGGGATAGCACTCACATCGGATCCCTTCCTTTTGTTGGAGAACCAGTGGATTGGGGGTTGGGTGTGCTAAGGAGGCAGGGAAAGGAAACAAGGCGGATGTACGCAGTTGTGGGATGGGCTCAGAATCAGCCTTGACCTCATAAACAATCCCATTTTCTTAAAAAGTTAAAAGCTACATTCCAATATGTCTCTTTTTCCTTCATTCTAAATATATCAATATGTTCACTTGTTGAAAAAAATTGATTTCAAACCCTGGGAATCATAGGAACTTTGCAATACTAATCAGAGTTGTTTGTGCTGCTTTGCAGGGTTCTAGTTGCTCCAAATTATTTCGTGGAGATACTAATTACCTAAACTCCTCAGAAGAGAAAAAAAATTCCGTGATAAGAAGCCATTTACCTGCCCCCTTATAGTGTCTCTTAATCCTTTCCCCGGATTCTCGTCCACTTCCTCAGCTGGTGTAGACTCCTGGCCGGTCCATATAATCTCTCTCCTCTCCCTTCATACATACACACCTGGCAAAACCCCGCTCCGGTAAAATCCATCCCTCTGGGGACTCCGCCTCTGCCCCGGGCAGTGAACGTGCTTGGAGGAGAGCACAGCCCTGCTGGCAGGTTTCCCACTAAGTGCTTGACCTTGAACCCAAATGTTTCTTCAGTTGGCTGAGTCCCTCCCTCCTAGAGAACTGTTTTGACTATTTCACACTTTCTTTCCTCAAACCCCTAAGCCAGGGATCCTCGCCTCTGGCCGCACCTTCGAATCACCTGATAACTTTAAAACACACCCGTGCCCAGGCCCCACCTAGAGAGAGCCTGATTTAATTTATGTGAAACAGGGTCTGGACATGAGTCTAGTTCTAAAATTCTCCAGGTGATTCTGGCCTAACAGCCAGGACTGAGAACTGAACTTCAGATGTAGCGGATGGCCTTTCTTCTGACTTCACTGAGAAAGTTGAATGAATGCGGGAAGAAAACCCAGAGTCTCCCACTGAGTCCACTGAACGGGGTCTCCACCCGCTTCTGAGCGAGACAGCAACCCTGCGCTGTGCATTGCAGCCCGTCACCATTAGGGCAACCGAGGCCCTTGTTCTATACTGTTCCCTCTCCCCAGCTTCTCTCCTGTATCCTTTCCACCGAATCTTTCCCACAACCGTTCAAATATCTCCCGATGTTAAGATATCCCTTGCCCAACCCCCAAGCCAGATCAAGCACCTACCTCCCTTTTCAACAAAAACTCCTCAAAATTCATCTTTACTCAATACCCTCGGTTCTTCTCCATTCTCTGAAATCCTCTCCAACCAGCTTCACCCCCTCACTGACAACCACAGTGGCTAATTAATGCTCAGCCCTCATCTTACTGGGTCTCTCAGCAGCATATGGCACAGTTACTGCCTCCTTTAAATACTTCCTTAGTCTCTGCAACTCTACTTTGTCTCCGTTCTCCAACCTTCTCAGTCTGCTTGGGTGGTTTCCTCCCGTTTTCCTGACCTGTAAAAACAAGGGTGCGGTCCAGGACTGTTCCTCAGACCTCCCCCATCTGTACTCAACCCCTGGATGATTTCATCCATCATCTACCAGCTGCCTGCGGAGGAGCCCAACAATTTTTACTCAGTCCAGACCTGGTCCTTGAACTCCGGATTCCTCTCTTCAGCTGCCTGCTTTCCTGACCCACTTAGATGTGTTAAACCCGTGTTCAACACCAAGCATTTGTTCTTCCCCTCGGACCCCGCTGCCTGAGCAAAAACCTGTGGGGTCATTTTTGACTCCTCTCTTCCTCTCGCAACCCACATTTAATTCTTCAGTAAATATATTCTAGATCTGGCTAGTTCTCGTCACCGTCATCACTACCACCCTGGCCCCCATACCCTCCTCTGTGGCCTGGACCATTGCGGTCCTGTCCTAACTCATCTTCTGGGTTCCGTCTGCGCTCTGCTCCAGTCTATTTTCCACTCAGCAGCTCAACTGATCCACTTAAAGTACAAGTCAGATCTTGTTACTTCTCTGCTCTAAGCTGTCCAGTGGCTCGCCATTTCATTCAGAATAAAAGCCGGTCTTACAAGATTTAACACTCAGCTTTTTCTTGGATTACATCTCTTACCATTTCACTCAGCTCTCTCAGCCTCGGCAACACCAGCTCCACGGTAGCTGAGCACAGCCCGTCAGGGCGGGCCTGCCTTGGGCCCGTGCACCTGCGTCCTGCTCCTGAATGCACTCAGCTGAACCCATTCCAGGATCTTCCCAAATGTCTTCTCATCACAGCGACCTCCCCCCACCACACACACCCCATAATCTCTGGCCCTCTACTTTTACCCCTTATCAATAACTGACATATTACACTTATTTGATTGTTTATCATTTCTCCCCTCTCTACTTGAATTTTGTAAGTGCTACAAAAAACAGGATCTTTTTATCCTGATGTATTCTCATTGCTGAGGAGAGAGCTTGGCACATAATAAGTGCCCATACTTATTTGTTGAATTAGTGAATACATGAATGAATGACTGTACCAGTCAATCAATGGAAATGTCATCTCAATCCCAGCAAAAGGGATTTTTTCCAATAGTTTCCCTATTTCTTCTCTCTCTGCCTCCCTGGGTTGGCTCCTAGGTAAATTCATCAGATAAAATCATTTTTGAGCAAGGTGGATCCTTAGGCCCCTATGTCAGATGTGACCCCAAATGCCACACTGTGCCCTGGGCATTTGCCTCCAACCTCCTTCCCCACATGTTGGCCATGATTCAGCAACTGTGACTCTTTCTTCTCCCCTCCCTTTTCATTTCCAGGAATGTCTTCTTGGCTCTAGCCCCCAGCTTTTGGGTGACGGAGGCAATGTGGGGAGAATCAGCAGCTGCCTGTCTCTACCTCCGCCTCCTCTATCCATAGCGACCCACAACATGTGGACTTCCCCATGTGGCCTGGCCCTTGCACTCCAGGGCTGGCCGGGTCTACCTGTGCCAGCTCAGGATTTTTGTTCCCTGCAGCAGCTTGGCCATTTGCAAAAGCAAAGATTATAAAAGTAAAGACAGGAAGAAATATACCTTATTTTGTTGATTCTAAGGTGCTTCCACCAGCTCCCTCCACCCCCACATTTTATATCTCCAACATCAGGAATTGTCTTACTGTTAGTGTACAGCTAGTGGAAGTCCCCCAAGAGATTGCTATACCCTGGGCTTGTGCCAGTGTGGTTACTTTACCATTCCTAGGGCATGCCTGGTTATTTACACCCTTCAGCACTCCAGGCCATAGGCCTTTGAAGACCATTTGAAGAAGGAAATAAAACTGGTCATTATATAGAAACCTGGTCATTACCTATAGGTAAGGTAAAAATAAACAAAACCCACCAGCCTCAAGCCATGCAGAATGGAGGGGCAGCAACTTGGATGACCTCTGAGCACTTTTACAAAAAATGTGGCATGACAGAGACCCTGGGTGGCTCAGAAGAACATATTGTGGGAAAAACCTTGGCGTCAAAAACTCTCAGTTAGAAAGTACATAAGGCCCCGGCCAGGTGGCTCTGTTGGTTGGAGTGTCATCCCAGACACTAAAAGATGTCTTGTTCGATCCCTGGAGGCAGCCAATCAATGCTTCTCTCTCACATTGATGTTTCTCTCTCTATCTCTCCCTTTCTCCCCTGCTCCCTTTCTCTCTAAAATCAATAAACATCCTCCAATGAGGACTTTTTAAAAAGTACACAAGAATAGTGAGATTCTGAGTGTGATGTTTTAGGAAGACATTAACCAATTATTTTTAACTTATATTTTTATTTTTATGTATGCCTTAGAGTAATACATGACAAAAATCTGTCTAAATAATTATCAAAGAGCTTTTGCAAGAAATTTAAATTAAAATTATTAGTGAAAAGAAAACATTGTATCACAAAGTTGAAATGGTAGCATTTTTCTTTCTTTCCATATACAAAACAATGCTGTGCGATAGCATGAGAGGAGGCCCAGAAAAAATGAACTATGGCTCTTAGTCTCCGTTACATAAAAGCAGGAACCCCTGGTTTAACAAAACTTAAGGAATCTACTATGCAAATGGATTGCTTTTACTACCTGGAGCTCTTTGGGAAGACTATAAACAAAAATCTCAATGTTAATCTAAACTTATTCGATCATATTACAAAGTTCTATTACTTGGAAGATGTTTCCAAATGACTCAAAATTAAAAGATGTCCGGGTAACATTGCTTCTATAATTACCCACACAGATAATGCTACTTATAAAAGTTAATGATGTAGAATCACACTGGTAACAACTAGGAGGTTGCCAGGCAGATGGAAAGTTTTCGGCTTTGTTTTCTCCCTTTTCCCTTTCTCTTTCCACAATGAGAAGCAGCCACCTGTCTGCTGGAATATTTTTGGTTGGAATATTTTTACTTTTCGTGGTTGGAAACACTTGCTTAAACAAAGTAACATGTAAAAGACTTGATTCTAAGCTACAGTAATCATCTAAATTTTATGTGATGAGCTTTGGAGTATCCATTTGATTCCCCAGTCTGTTCCTTTTGTGACTATATAATCTTCTCCGCGGTGTTGCATGCAGTGTGAGCTACAAAGGGCCCCATGTTATACAGATGTAAATTAGGGACAAAGGAAGATTGTGTCCATTCTTGCAACTGTTATTACTCTGGTTTGTGCTTCTTATGGATAGAAAAGCAATCCCTTGTTTTAAAAACACACACTCGCTTTAGCTACTGACTTTTCAATTGGCTACTCAGAGAAGAAGAAATTCTTTTCCCTAGATTCTATCTCTTCTGGATCTTTCAATTATTTTTAATAGATATAACATGAAATCTTACAAGAGTCTTACGTAATTCCTAATTGTAGAATTTGTACTTGAACTATGGAGTCTTATTTTGCTCCTTGCACCTTCAATCTATGCTTTGTGGTTAATCTGAGGACCTCTATGTACCCTCTTCAAAATCTTTGGCTGGTTAGCACAGCATGTATGTATATACATATACCACACACACACACACACACACACATACACACACGGTGGAAACCAGTTTTTTCTATCTTCTGTGGTATAATTTTTTCAAGAAAGTTGAAATGCTTTGCAAACAGTTTCTCATTTATCAGCCAATCTACATAGTGAGCAATGTTAAGTGAATCCCTTCCTTTTTATATATTATCTGTCAGTGATTGTCATGAACTCGTGCCTGTACAGTGACCCTGGTTTGGTGAGGGGGAGACCCAGGGGTTGGGCAGGAGAGAGGAAGAGCAGAAGCTGCCTGCCTGACCACAGAACAGAAACGACTTCTGTGGCAGACTGGTCTCAACACCGGCATCCTTTATGAACGCCTAGAAACAGCAGCATGCCTGTCTGTTTGTGTATTTCTTTAGTTAGTGCCCAGTAGAATTTGTAAGCCCTTCGCATCTCTGTGGATTTATTTCAGAGTGAAAGTGACTTTGTGGCCCAATTTCCATCCATGTGACATATTGCACTATTTGTAGGAGGGAGGGGAGAGCAAGAAGACAAGACAGACTGATCACAGGTACTGCCATCAACAGGATGACCGCCACACACTCCTGACCAAGGAACGGGTGGAGGGAACCTTTTGGTTGTGTTGTGTATCAGAGCCCTGAAGCCTGGGCGATTGTGCTGCATTTTAATAGAGGAGTTTGTCAAATATATGAGTGTAGGAGATGTTGAAATAGTGGTGTTAAGAGTAATCTGTATTTTGTAAGTAATACATATTTTGAGTTTAAAAGACGTCAAATGTCAAAGACGATGAAGAATGACTATCTGCCTGACTCCAGATGCTGCCACCCTCAAATTACAGGGTTATTGAAGGGAGACTGAATTAAGCATCTGGCCCCAGAAATGGACCGGCCCGGCGGGGTCCTCATTAGAGCCCTGTGTTTATAGGAGCACGCTGCGCAGTCGGCTGAGACCTCGGGGAGGCGGCCGCAGCAGCGGCGGGGGCCCTCGCCTACCTGGAGCGTTTCGGCAGCGCTTGGTTCAGAACCACTGGGGAGGACAGCTCCCCGGTTCCTCGCCAGCGTAGGGCGCTCATTGCGGAGGGGACCCGGAGCGCAGAGGGTCAGAGCAGACCCGCGAGTTCGGGAGGCAGAGAGAACTGGCTGAGTCCTCTACACACCCACCCTAAGGGGCCGCGCCGGGCTTGCGGGTGGTCGTCCCGGGCGACACGTCCCTGCAGGCGAGGGGCCTGGCCAAAGCAGCCGCGGCCCCCCCCCGCTGCCGCTCCTGCCGCTCGCCCCGCCCCGCCCGGGTGAGGAGGGTGGGGCGCCCCGGCGCAGGGCCCGCCCACCGCGCCCGGCCCGGCTCCCCATTGGCCGGAGGGGTGGAGGTGCGAGGGGGCGGGGCCCGCCCCCGGCCTCTCGCGCCCGGGAAGGTCGGCAGGCTAGCGCCGGTTGCCGCGGGCAGGGCGTGGGGACGCGGCGGGCGCGGAGGAGACGCGGCGGGCGCGGAGGAGACGCAGCGGCAGCAGGATCGGCGGCGCCGGGCCCCAGTCGCAAACCCTGCCTCCCGCCGCGGCCGGCAGCCGGCGGCGCCCGAGCTCTGAGGGCGCTTCCCCGGGCGCGAGGCCCGAGGCGGCCAAGACGGCGGGCCGGCCGGGCGCGGGGCGGCGGGCGCTGTGCTGCGGGCTGCGCTGGTGGGGGGCGGCGGGCCGCGGCGCGGGCCCGGGGCCCGGCGCGTGCGGCTGGGAGGCGCTGTGGGGCACGGGCGCGCGGGCGGCGGCCGGGGCCATGGCCGAGGGCGGCGGGGGCGCGCGGAAGAGGGCCCCGGCGCTGCTCGAGGCGGCCCGCGCGCGTTACGAGAGCCTGCACATCTCGGACGACGTGTTCGGAGAGTCGGGCCCGGACAGCGGCGGGAACCCCTTCTACAGCACCTCGGCCGCCTCGCGCTCCTCCTCCGCCGCCTCCTCGGACGACGAGCACGAGCGCCCCGGGCCCCCGCGGGCCCCGGGCGCCCCGCCGCCGCCCTGTGTCCCCGCCGCGCAGGAGCCGGAGGAGGACGAGACAGGCACGGGCTGGAGCGCCGCGCTGCGGGACCGCCCGCCCCCGCGCTTCGAGGACACCGGCGGTAAGGCGCGGCGGGTGGGGCGGGTGGCGGCCGGTACCCCGGCGGAGCAAGGCGTGACTGCTGTGGCGGGAGAATTCCAGATGCTCCTCGGGCCGCCTTGGTCGAAGGCAGCAGTGCGTTTCAGGAAACAAATGAGGCTGCGGGAGCCGGGCTTTAAAGTGCGAGAATCGATCTGACTGCATGGGGTGGGATGGAGGGGGCGGGTGGTGGCGGGGCTGCGCCTTCCCCGTGGGTGGAGGGGATGAGGCAGAGGCCGGGGACGGCATTTTGTAATGGCCAGGACCCGTGGGTGGCGAGCTTCCCGCACTTGCTAGGAGTGTCCCCTTGTCCTAGAGCAGAGGCGAGTCACACCTGTGGGCTTGCACCTCGGGGCGAGTTAGTAGAGGTCGGTTTGCCTAGTTGAGGGGATTCTGAGTATCTGACATGGCTTGGGGTGGGGGCAGTCATTTTGTATTGATTGCTCCGGGCAAGGCCTGCCCAGGGGCCAGGGGCGGGGCAGGTAGCCGTGGAGTGAGTGAGGCCCAGCAGCATCTGAACGAGCACCCGCCCATCGTGTCTTCACCAGGTTTTAGTTTTCTCCAGTTAATCTGAGAAACTTTCGCTGTCCATGCCATTTAGGATCTCTTGCTAAGAACAGGAGAGAGTGAAAGAACCAGTTCAGCAGCGTTAAGGTGAATGCTCTTTCAGTGGAAGGCACCGTACCGGGTGTTCTGCCCACCACCTTGGCCACAGATTGGCGCCTGATACCCGGAGAGGGTCGCAGGGGTGCTGGCAGATAGGTGACTTCTTGAGGGTCTTTTTACTGCCTGCTTTTGCAGGAGTTGAGCTTTTAAATATCACTACTTACCCAGCAGAGGCTCAGCAGCCTCTGCCCTCTCTGAGAGGTGGAGACCAGCCCCGTCCGGCTGGCCTCTGTGGCCTGCTGTGGCAGGCCCTGACTCTGCACCCTGTTGTCGGGGGTGGAAGCGTGTGCAGCCGTGTTGTTGAGGGCCAGGGAGTGGCCACACGGAGCACGATGAGGCTGATCGCGATATGGCTCTTCTGTGGCTCTCCCTGACTATTGTTCAATCAGACGGGAATCCAGCACGCAGGAGGCAGGCCCAAGGGACCCTTGGCTGGTGCTGGACTTGGATGTGGGCATGAAGCTGCAGCCTGCTGGTAGGCCGGTCGGTTGGCTGCACTCTCGCAGCAGGGAGTGGTCTGCAACCCTTGGGCGGGCAGGCTGCAGTGTCAATGTGCTGAGCTGCATCTGAGCTTATAGAGTCCCTCTTAGCTGGGCAGTGCTCGTGGGTGGCTAAATTTAAAAGCATGTTCTCATTTGGGCTTTAGCTGAGTTTTGGAATTTTCAAAGTCAAATCACTCTGCATACGGCTTTTACACCCCCTACATTTTTTATAATGTCACTAGTCTTCCAGTCCTGGAGAGCTGTTTTCCACATTATCTCTTTAAGAATTGTACCTACTCAGAACCCTGGTTTGGCAGACTCCACGCTAGGACTATCTGTGATCTAGCTTTTGATCTTGGAACACTTGAGATGCATGTCCACCTGGGAGAGAACACAGCAAGGCTCCGTGTCTCAGGGGGAAGTAGTGGAATTGTGTTAGGTTAAGCCCAGTTAGGAAGAAGATTGATGAGCGCGCTGGTGTGAGAGGATGAACACACTGGAATACATTTTAAGCAATATTGTATTTCTTAGTAACCTATAAATGGGAGAGATCCTGCAGCAGAGCAATTTCATCCAGCCACTGCAGCACTTAAATGGTCACAAAGAGCAGTATTAGGTGTCATTTGGCATTAGGTTCAAATTCTGCTTCCTGCAGGTGTCCACAGAATCCACACCCGAACCTGAGAATGGCAGTCAGGCACTGTAACCGAAGACATTAGTGGTTATCTGATGGTAGTTACACCCAATTTTGTTTTCCCGTTGTGTGTGGGAGTTTACTTTTAAAATCCAGCTCTAGTGAAGAATTCCTTGTCCTCCATGTACTAACACCCTTGTCCCTAAGGAAAATTTGGGGTGGAGGTGGAGGGATGAGGTTGATGGCTTATGAAACATGAATTCAGATGCTCCGAAACAACACAGTGTGATTTACGGGGGCTGAAAATAGGTGCAGAAATACGTGGCTGCTCAGAGAAAATCCTTGTGCCTAGTGGGGTGGAGAGAGATGGATGTTTTTATTAAGAGGCTGTGAGCTGCTCCCCAGCTGCTCTGAGAGCAAAGAGGTTTGGCCTGTAAGGGTTATCAAAGTGCCGTGTCTAAGATGCTCTGGAAGAGTGTGTGCCCCCTTTCCAGGAAGGCAGCCTGGCTCTCTCTTCCATCTTTGTCCCCCAGTTTATTACCAGACCTCTCTGGGCTGGTAGAGTGGGGTGGGGAGCAAGAAGAGGGTGGCATTTTGATCTGTAATCAACCTTCCTAATAGAAAATTTGTAGCAGAAATTGATGTTGCTGATAGAATCAGATGAGGAAAGCAAAGGATTCTGGTCTATGGAACAGGCTTCCTGCCTGCTTTCTGTTGTACATACATGTGTGCATGTATGTGTCACTGTATCTTATGTGTAACTGCATTGCTTGCTTTGGTTTGGGCTGAGTAGGGTTTCTTCTGTCAGAAGGAGGTCGTAACTGCTGTTTGGCAGCTCTCTGATGACCTAGAACCTTTTTCAGAGAATCCCTGAGCACGAGGAGGGAGCAGGCACTGGGTACCCAGTGTGCCTTTGATCTGCATTCAGAAAGGGGGGGGGCACGCTTGGCGCCCAGCGGAGAGCAGGTGGGGAAGGAAGAGGTAAGCGTCTCTGTGGTTAAGGTGGAGACTCCTACCTGCTCTCCAGGCTGTTCCAGCCTTCCAAGGCTCTTCCTCATTTTGGTTTTTTGTTTGTTTGTTTGTTTGTCAGTGTACTGAGCTTCCTGGATCAGGCTGTCCCGAAGTGCAGCCAACGATTATGGGTGGAGGGGTCCTCTCCCTCACCCTTCTCTCTCCTTCCCCAGGTTCCAGTTCTGCCTTGCGGTGTGGGGTCCCTAGGGATGATTTAAATACAAAGACTGTGCCTGCAGGGCTGGCTGACAGGCTTTTAACCCTGTATAGATGGAGGGTCAGCCTGGGAGCTGAAGCTGCTTAATGGGAGCTCAGGGCCTGACCCTCTTCCCACCAGACTTTGCAGTGAATCCCCTAAAGTAACCCCCGCAAGCTGTCCGCTTCTCTGCCTGCTCTGCAAATAACCAAGACCGTGTGCAAGCACATTCTTTGAAAACTGCGTGAGATTCAGGCCTGGCTGCTTTGTGGACTCCTGCCCTTTTGGTGGTTTTTTTTTTTTTTATTTTTTTTTTAATTCTGAGCAGTCTTGTGATTTGTTCTCTCTGAGGAGGCAGAGGAACAGGGAGACTCACAGATGCTTGGGGCTGCTGTCTGTTCTGCATTGCTGGTGCTCCGTCGCGCTGGCTGGGATCTGAGCTGTTTGCTCTTTCTATTAGAGGTTCGACTTCACAGGGGTTTCATTCCCCGTGTTCCCTGTCAGCAACCCTCTGTAATCATTCAGTGAGGGGGGATGACCTTGGGAAGCTAGAGAGGAACACATGGCTTTGAAAATTAGCACTGTTAAATGTTTTATCTTTAGAGTTCTTGTTGGTTCATTTGGTTTAAAGTCTTTTTGACTAACAAGCAAGAAGAGAAAAATCTTTCTTTTAAAATGAGAATTCACTGAGGCCCTCTCCTGTACTGGGATTTCTGAGCAGAGCTACTTGGACCCCCATTTGGGGTGGAAGGTATATCCCACCTTAGCTCCGTGGCTCCAGGAACTTGAATCTTAAATCTTGGTCGCTACAGGATAAATCTCACGCAGTGTTCCACAGTAATCAAGCACGCGCCAGGCCACAGAAACCAAAGGGGTCTCCCTGGGGGAGACATTTGCTCTTTCCCAGGAGTCTGTGCATGTGCAAAGGGAAACGTGAGCTCCCGGTGAGGGTGAGGACCCCAGTTCCCGTCTGGATCATGCTTTCTCAGCCCTCCGTGGTCGGGAAGTTGTCTCCCCTTTACGGAGAACGGCAGACGGTTCTTTTCAGGCGGAGTCTGGAGCGGACAAGATGACGGGGTAACTGTCACCCTCCAACTAGTCAGACGAGTATGCAGGAAAGGTGCCCCCCCCTTTTATAACACCTACAACTTTTTCATGCAAACATTTTTATTTTTTCACTCAAAAATACCTATTTTCATATTTCTGCATGGACTTACTTTTAGCTTTTTAGCGGGGTGATGTCTCATTCTGTGTGGTCTAACCGTGTGCGGATCTGTGTGACTGG
Organism: Micronycteris hirsuta; assembly: GCA_004026765.1. NCBI lineage: Eukaryota > Metazoa > Chordata > Mammalia > Chiroptera > Phyllostomidae > Micronycteris > Micronycteris hirsuta. The sequence continues at coordinate 80,845 of PVJI01001663.1, forward strand.
CCCCACCGTCAGAATGTGGAACCGTGGACAGGATTCGGTCCAGCCCCTGCCTGAACCCCTGCTACGCTGAGCCGAGCCGCTGGGATGGGAGGTCAGAGCTTCCTGCCCGGGCAGGGCTTTGAATACACCGGCATCCTGGGGGTTGTGCAAGGTCTCCTACTCAGTTTTAACGTCTAAAACTCACCTTATTGTATATATTTTCTCTTATTAACAAGTAATATGTGTCTGTTTTACAAAAACACAAAAAGTAAAATGATAAAGTGTTAAGGATTCCTACAATCTCTCGTTACCCAGAGGTCATGACAGTTAACATACTGAGTTCATCCTTCATATAGCTTAGGTTACATATTGGCGGGTGGTCTACTCTTTAATTCCAATTAATGCATTGTAAACATTTTCCATTTAAATTTTAACATGTTGTTTCAATGAATCCATAATACTGTACAGCTCCCTCTGGGTGGACGCGGAGTTTATAGCCCTGCCCCCATTTATTTACATATTTATTTATTTATGTTTATTTTGCTACAGTAAAAGTCCTTGAAGCTTAAGGTTATGTGCACATCCTTAACATAGTCCTTAGCATACAGTGATCAAAACAGAACTGAATTAAGGGTTTTGCACATTTTAAGGTTGCTGATATGAGCCTTCCGGAAACGCACCTACCAGGAGGGTCCGTTCGGAAATCCTGCTTATGAGGCAGCAAACCAGACATAGGGTTCCCGCTGGTAGGGTGGCTCTGAGAGGGGTGCTGTCGATCGGCGCACGTTGCAGTGTGACACACGACAGTGCCCGTGTCTCAGTGCACAGCACACGGCACGTGACGCCCCCCAGATCCAGATCAAGGATGTGCCCAGTGCCCCGAAGATCCCCGCTGGGCCCTTCCGGGTCACTGCCTTCCGCTTCCAGGGGAACTGCTGTCTGGATCGCCGTCACCTGGTCCTTTTGTTCATCGTGGCATTCGTGAGATTCACTCACATTATTGCATGTAGCAGTCTTTATTTTTTATTATTATTATTATTTTTAATCCTCACCTGAGGACATGATCACTGATTTGGGGCGGGGCGGGGTGGGGGAGAAAGAGACAAAGGTCAATGTGAGAGAGAAACATCAGTTGGTTGCCTCCTGCGTCTGCCCTGACCAGGGACCAGACCCACTGCTTAGGTATGTGCCCTGACCGGGAATCGAACCCGCAACCCTTTGGGGTACAGGACGCTGCTCCAACCAGCTGAGCCTCCTGGCCAGGGCTATTTTCCTATTGCTGTGCAAATTCCCCATTATCCTATCTTTGGACTTTCAGATTGTTTCCAGATTGGGGCTGTTATGAATAAAGCTGTTACACACACTCTTGCGTGTTTCTGATGGCCACACACATCACTTCCCTTGGGCACACGTGCCTAGGATATGACTGCTGGGCCTTAATGCACATTTCAGCCCGGGCGCCTTTATGCACTGGGCGGCTCTGCTGCGGGCCTGTCTCGCACATTGCAGGGTGTTGCGTTGTTCCCCGGCCTCTGTCCACTGAATGCCAGGAGCACCCCTTCCTCTGGTTGTGGCAGTCACACCCCACCCCCCACCCAGGCCTTGCTCCTCCCCATTTAGATACCCTCCAGCAACGTGGGATGTGCCCAGTATTGTCAGCAAGCCTGTGGATCCCTGCTGGGATAAACTGATAAGCAAGACACGTCCCCTGGGGTCCAGCCGCAGAGACAAAGTGACGGGAGAGAGAGAAGACTGCGGGGCGAACGCTGTGATCACAGGAGACACAGGTTTAGATGGGCTTCGGGAGGGGCGACACCTAACCCAGCTGTGCTGGGGAAGAGCCTCTGGCAGAGGTGGCCCCAAACGGCATGTGAAGGACAAATAAGAAGTAGATGAAGAGGAAGGAAAAGGGCACCTGAAACCAGGGAGCAACCTGGGCAAGGCCGGGAGGGGGAGGTTTGCCACCTTGGCCCGCGGGTAGCCCCTCTGCCCCTACACCGAGAGTCCTTAATGAGCCCTTCTTAATGCAGATGTCTTGAAATTTGACATTTGTCATTGTCACCATTGCAAGTAACTGCAGCTGGGACGGGAACTCCAAGTTCAGACCTGGAATTAACCTAGCAGATGCTCGAGCCCACAGGGAGGAGAATTTGGCCGATTTGGTGAGGAGTAAGCGCTTCCAGAGGGTGGAATCCACGAAGAGCTGGGGTCTTTCCTTTAAGGGGGGTAGAGAGGAAGCGACAACCAAAGGCAGTGTGTCGAGGCCTTTATTGGCCAAAGGAAGTGCGTGCAGTGTTGCCTGGGGAGGCTGTCGTGCCGAAAGAATAACAGAATACTGAAAATGCCCAAAAATGTGAACGGGGGCTCTGCCTGGACTGGCGTGCGAATACAAAGAGCCTCTTCCCCCTTGCTTGTGAATTCCAGGAAAAATTATTACAGGAGCATGCATATCTGGACACATTTAGGTGTATTAAACATAAATCACTTTGTTAATAAGTTTAAAACCATAAATCCGTCCACTTCTTGTAACGTGCCATTGCTACCCACGTGAACACGAGGGCATCACCGCGTGGCTGGCTGTTGGAACCTCCGTCCCCTCGGATTCCCAGCCTCCAGGCTTGTCGCTCCCACCCCGCCCCACCCCGTCTCTAACCACTTGCTGTGAAAGAGCATCTTTTTACAAACAAAAGCTCATCCACCGACTTCTCTGCTTACAACCTTTCCATGGCTCCCAATTCAAGCCAAAGGGAGTTCCGGAGTCCTTCTAGAGGCTTCCAAGGCCACAGATTGCCCCAGCCTTTCTTCTCCAGTGTCACCTCTGGTCACCTGTCCTCCCGTCAACACTGTTCTAGCCACATGATCAATCCCAGAGCCTTCGCGTCTGGTTGGTCCTCACCTGGAATGTTCCTGATGCCTGAATGGGCGCCTTTGCTCTTCGGTCTGCTCTTAGTTCAAATGTCACTGTCTCCAAGAATCTCAAATCGCCAACCTCCCTCTGACCCCTGTTTGCAAGTGTACACGCTAACTCGTTTCTCAGGTCGGCTGACACCTTGCGCATCTTGGTCACAGTTAGAACATGGCGAGTCCTCAAGCTTTGCTGAAGGAATGAATGAACAGAACAATAGGCGGACGCAGGGGGAGATGTCAGGGATGGGACGTGGCACCACCGAAGAAAGGTTTGCAAGGAGCTGAGCGTTTCTAACACCCGGACTACGGGAGAGTGGGTGGTGTGTCTCATAAGGGGGTGAATTCCTCACCAGGAAGGCCCTGGGCACTGCTGGGGTGTGTTCCACGGGGATTTGTACCCTGGGTGGATGACAGTTTGTTGGCCTCGGAGACTCTCCAGCCCCTGGGCTTCTTCAGCCTACCTGCTTGCTAATAGCTAGAGACTCCAAGACTGGGGTCTACTAGGAATTTGCAGGGGAGCCAGCTCCTTGTACCTTTTATTTAAGAACAAATATATATATATATATATATGTATATATATATGTATATGTATAATTGTATGTATGTACATATATCACATACTATGTGCAAGATAGTTTTCTAAGAACTTTCTAACCTATACAGTCCTCATAACAATTTTATAAGGTAAATACTATTATTACCCCATTATAAAAAATTTTTTTATCCTCACCTAAGGACATTTTTTCATTGCTTTTGGGGAAAGGGAGGGAGAGAGACAGACAGACAGACATCCATCAGTGTTAGAGAGAAACATTGATTGTTTACCTTCTCATATGCGCCCCAACCAGGGTATGCACCCTGACCGGGGATCAAACCCGCAGCCTGGGTATGTGCCCCGACCAGGAATCGAATGATGCTCCAACCAGCTGAGCCACACCGGCCAGGGCTATTATCCCCGTTTTTACCATGAGGAAACAGAGTCATCCAGGGGTTAAGTGACATGGAGTAGACAGGTCCCTCGATTAGGGGACAAGGAAGCATCCATCATACTTACAGCGTGAGTGTGGGACATGGTGTATTCTGGTCAGATCGCCTGGTTAATAATGAGTCTCATGCCAGCGGCTCCGCTGTCATTCTCCAAGTCCATTCACCTGCTGCCTGGCACCGTGGCGGTGGCTGAACAGACACCCTTTCCTGGCCCCCTTGCAGGAGATGGTGCCGCTGCCTGGGTTCCAGGCAGTAAAAAGTGAACAGAAGTGTGAGCCCTCTCCCAGGCCTGGTCCTGGGGCAGGCGGCCCTGAGCCGTAGGCGGAGGTGTTAGGGCCACCAGATGAAGGGACCTTGTGCCTGAATCTCTGTTAGGAGCAAAGGCACTTGTGAGTCAGGCCTGTTTGTCGTGGACTAAATTTACGTGGGCAAGAGATGAACTTCGCTCCTGTTGTTCTGTCACCTGGCCGGTGGGAGGTTGTCAGGGCTGCCTGCAGAGTCCCCACCAGCACCAGCCCCGAAGAAAAAGTGGGGAGAGCTGCGTGGGGAAGCAAACTGGAATCAGTGGGCCGTTTGCTGACTCACTGGTCAAGGATTCATGAGGGGAAGTAACGGAAGAGACAGCCAGTGAATAGGAGTGAGTAGTTTGCCCCCCTGACTTGGGAAGTGAGATAATGCAGGTAAGCCATGGGCACAGGATGACAGTTTAATTGCACAGGGATGCTTGGAAGCTGTAGTTGTTCAAAGGGGCGGTGGTTAGTTTGTGGCTGGGGAGTGGGTGGGCCCAGCTGCGTGCTTGCCGGGAGCGCCTGGCAGGTGGCTCGTGGCGCTGTCACCTGTGTGGTGAGCACCTTCCTTCCTGAGCTGTGAGACTCAGGGAAGATGTGTGGGGAAGCACAGTGCCAGTGCCGCATCACAGGGAGCCGCAGTCTACTCCTTTAAATGGCTTTTTTCTTGTGTTGCCGAAGTGGCCATGAAGCATGTGGTGCTATTTAGAAAGTTTTTAAACTTTTTAGCAACAAGGAACCCTGGAGAGGAGAATGCAGGATACATACAAACCAATGGACACCAGGTAGCTCTCTCTGAATCCTCGATGGGAGGCCCCCAAGTACCCCTTGGTCTCCCCCACCCTGCCCTGCCACTCTCAGTTCCTGAGGCACCCCACGAACTTGCCACACTCCCGTCTGTCAGGGCCTTCAGCTGGGACCCAGGTCAGAGGAGAGAGAGATCCACGGGCAGGCGACAGACCTCAGTGGGAATCCGTCACCGCCCTCTCCTGTGTTTGGTCCCACCTTCTTTCAGAAGGTGACGAGGAAACCCATGGGTGAATGCAGTTCTGATGTTCCAGAGCCTCCAAAAAGCTTCCATGGTGGAAGCAATTAAAAATGGAATTAGTGTAGAAGTAACCGGAGCCGGAGCAGACCAGCTTTCTCGAGTTTAGGAAACAGACTTACGGAGAGAGTATGGGATCAGGGTAAAGCATGATTTTCTCAGAAACTGTGAACAGGTAGACTCTTTGGGAGCCTGGCTAGTGAGCATCTTGCTGCTTTGAGTGCCTTCTGCACTGGGGGACGGCAGAGTGTCGGTCCCATCCTCGGTGAGTTTTCCCGGGAGCCTGGGGCGTGGCCCCTGGGGGCTCTGCTCTGGATGGGCGTGTGGACGGCTCTGCCTGAGAGCTGACCTGCCCCCAGTGCCCTAAGTCCCGTTTCCACTCTGGGACACAAGTCACGGCTCCACACTTAGAGCACAGTGCCCTGCCTCACACCCGTGACTGGGAAAGCCAGCGATGACGGCGCAGTGAAAAACAAAAGGAGTCCTGTTTTCTTGGTAATTTTGTTTACGGGCATTAATATCATACATGGTTTTTAACTCCTCGTTTTACCCTTTTTTTGTTAGAGTGACCCTCCCCTCTGTCTCTGCCCCCGCTTCTGTCCCTATAATCCACGCTGACAACGTGGCACTCGTACACACACATACACATGCGTGTGCAAGGGAGTCTGGTCCTTTGTAACAAATAAGGGCTTGCTTATGTGCCTTTCTACCACACCCCTTTTATTCACTCATCCTTCACAGAGAGCATCCTTCTATTCCTGTCTCACTTCATCTTTTTAAGGAATGGCTGCTGAACTTTTATCAAATCCTCTACTTTTATCAAAAAGCTTTCAGGGCGATGGCCTCCTAGTTTTTTTCCCATTTAATTTATGGACAAAGTAAATTTTATTGGTTTCCCGGTATTGCGGTCCCCTATACTCCTGGAGCGAGTCCAGGCTGGTGGCCTCCGTATGTACCCGTGACCCTCGGCCGACTCCTGGTGTTTGCTAACATCCCATCAGATCTGCTGTAACCGAGCCGTCGTAACCCGGAGTGGTTAATAGTTTACCCCCTCATCTCATCTCTCACGTTTGGGTATGAAAATTATGCTCCGTTTCCCAAATGAATCCGCTTATTATTTTTAAATCACCTTTGCCATTTAACAGTAGAATTATGGGTCAGATGCAACTCAGCTCCGAACTTGGCCGGTCGTGGTACGTTTTCTGGATGTTCCGTTTCCTGGCTCATTTGGATGATTTAAGTTTCCTAGGAAATCATCGAACTCTTCTAGGATTTCAAATTTGCTCACAGAAAGTTCCATCCAGGGTTTAAGAATGATTCTTTTATTGGCTTTTATATCTCTGCTTCCAGTCCTAGTCTTTTGTCTCCTCCTCTCCCTTAGCCTCCTTTCCCTTCTGTTAGCCCCCTTCTCTCTCCGATCCTTAATTGGGCATGTGAAGTGTTGTTCTGTTTCATTAGCTTCTTTTGATTTATTGAGCCGTCTTTTTGATGAATACAACATTTCTGTTTATTTAGAAAAAATCTTTAATAGTGAAGGCATTTGACAGTAAAGTCCCCTCAGAGTATAACTTCTAGCACATTAGACATTTTGGTATGAAATGTTCTCTTTTCCATTGCTTTCAAGACAACTTCAATCTGCCTTTGGTTTCTTCTTTGATCTAAGAGTACATCTTCATTTCTAAATGGTTAAGATTTTTTGCTTACCTGATTATTTAATTCTAACTTTATGGATTGTAGTCAAAGAACTATCTAGAACTATTTAGTTTGAAAGGTTTGTAAAGGTTTTCATTGTTGCCAAATATGGAATTCATTTCTATAAGTGCGGCTTAGGTAGATGTAAGAAAAAAGTGTATGTTTTATATTTGGAGGAGGTAAGGATGTCCGTCTCTGTCTACTGTGTCTTTATTTTTTTCTCTCTCCCTAGTAGACATTCACATTTGAAGAGGTAAATTTTCACCATGCTCTTGCCTTGTTAAGAATGCTCAGCTGCCATGTTGTTGGGTGCACACATGCCTTTTATATCCGCCCCCCCAAACTGTGCTTATGGTGTTGTCCCTTTTCATCTTGCTCACTACCGCCAACCGTCAATCCAGCTTGTCTTCTATTCAGTTTGTCTTCTCTGCTTTCTCTTTTGCGTCTGCCTGGCATCAGCTTGCCTGGTGCATTATTTTAAACCCTTATTTGCCATTTTAAGTATATTTCTCAAGCCGCATATGTACACACACACATACACACACACACATATATATTTTTAACACACTTCAATAGACACTTCAATTTAGTTGGAGAAATCAATAAGTATACACTTAAAGTAATGACAAACAGGTATGGTTTTATTCCTTCCTTCTTATTTTATTTGGCTTTTTGACTTTCTCTTTTCTCTATTTTGATGTTTTGATCTCGTTGTTCATTCTTTTTCTCCTTGGTAGATATGGACGTCCTTTCCATTTTAGGGGTGACAGCTTTATTTAGACGTGATTCACACGCTGTCCGATCCACCCATTTAATGTGTGCAATTTGGTGGCTTGTAGTGCACTCACAGTTTGTGCAGTCATCTGCAAAATCAATTGTAGACGTCTTCATCACCCCAAAAAGAAACTCTAGCCCTAGACAGCCACGGGTCTAATTTCCGCCTCTACTGATTTGCCTATTCTGAGAACTTCAGATAAATGACATCATGTAACATGTGGTCTTTGGTGACTGGCTTCTTCCAGTCAGCGCACTTTTCTAAGGTTCGTCCGTGTGGTTGTATGTGTCAAAATGTCATTCCTTTTGAAGGCTGAACAGTACTCTATGAAGTTGATGTACCACTTTTTTGCCTGTGTCCAGAATTCGCGGCCTCTCCTTCGTCTTTGTCCCCTCGTCTCCGATGCAGCCTTCCAGTCTGACACCTTGTCCTCGTGTCTCCCATCTCTTCGTGCTCTGCTCTCTGCTAACTCATTTCTTGGGCTTGACCTTCTGTGTCAGTGGCTCAGGAATCACGTGGGACCCCTTCCCCTTCTCTTTGAAGAGCTGTGTAGTTGGGAAATCATGTATTTTAGTTACAGGGAATCTTTTTTCTTTTTCCTTGTGTGTGTTGCAACTGAATCTCTTTGAATGCTATTATTAATTTTGATTAAAATTCAAGTTGTGCCTGTATCTTCCAGTAGCTCTGCCTTCTGGGGCATGTGTTCTGTTTCTTCTGACCCATCTTTGCTGCGAGACCCTTGAAGGGGGTTAGTTTGCTTTGCAGGCTCCCAGGGCCCAGGTCTGGTGGAGTCCCTGAGGGGCTGGTTGGCCCGTGTGTGGGGACAAGGCAGCCCTCCTCGTGTTCACAGCCCACACCGTGTCGCCTCAGGCTCAGGGGTGGTTTCTCCACCTCCAGAGCCTGGGAGGCTAGTCAGAGCTCACAGGCCAGTGCTGGGGACACTCCCACGTCCTCTAGTGTCTTCAGGCTTCCTGGTCCTGGGCTCCTGGGCCAGTCCCTGCAGCTGGAGGCAGAGGAGCCGATGGTCTCTGCCGTAACCCATAGTGTATGCGCCCAACCACCACTGGGGGTTCTTTGTGCGGGAGAGGCAGAGTGAGGACAGAAATGGGGGGAAGGGCAGTATTGGGGTCACGCCATCTTCTTTCAGAGAGAAACGTGAAAGACTTTATTCAGGGAAAAGAAGAAAGATTTAGTGGGCAGCACTTCACTAAGATTATTTTATGTCACACATAGATAAATGTCGCCACCCCCATTATACAGCAGAAACAGACTCAGGGAGATGAGAAATTGGCCAATCAGAAATTGCGGTGGCACCCAAGGTGGACCAGCTGTCCCCCTGGTCTGCCTTCTCAGCTCCTGTGTCACCTTCTGAGGGGAGAGGCCGGAGTCGTGCCTTGTGTGCAGTGAGCACTGGGATGTCGGCTGATTTTGCTCTGCGTCCTTACAATCCCAAAGCTGTGGGTGCTTTGGGGAAAACGTGGAGGGGTGGCTTGCTCTCCCTGTGGGACTGATGGTCAGAGAGAGCATTCTCAAAGTTCCTAACAAAGACTTGGGCTGGTAATGGCTTGGATGAAGGCAGGAAGCCACGAAGGGCAGACAGCCCTCTGAAGAACCTGCTTCTGGACTACCAGATTCAGTGACCGTATAAACAGTTGCTTGAAGCTGCCATTGGCAGGGAGTTACACGCGCTCTGCTAGGCTAAATATTACCTAATTGAGACATGCCGGTATTAAAACGCTGCTATTGCCATCATAACAGGCTTTTAGTTTCGGTCTTTCAGGATAGCTTAAAAGTGTTTTGACCTATTTTCCTCTCTTTCTACCTGGAGCTTAAAAGCCCAGATCCCCAGAGCCAGGAGGTGGCCATGATTTCCTGGTCTCGGTGCCGTGGGGTCCCATGACCTTCCGCCAGCCCCTGCTTTAGCTTGTTAGACACTGGGCCCAAGGGGGTCTGGGCAGTTTCGGACGCAATGTTGGGTTAAGTGTGAGAGTGTAAAAAGCGTGGACTTCTGAGTCAAACTTCCCGAGTCTGCTTTGAGACCAGCCGCATCCTTGAATTCGCAGGCCTCCCAGCCTCTGCAGCTCACTCGGCAAAGAAACTTACCTGCGCCTCAGTTTTCTAATCTGTAATGTGGCACACTCGATGCTGGGTTGTGCACAGGTCACGGGAGTGTCTGGCCCCTGCCGTAATCCAACAAGTGGGAGAGGATGGAGGCCGTGAGGTGTTCAGGTTCCGGGTATGTCTTGAAACTAGCACCAGCCATGTGCCGGATGGCCTGAACGATTCAGCTTGGGCCCTGAGGCTTGGAGAGACCTCCAACAATGACGACAGAAGAAATACGCGTCCTTTTGCCGAAAGTTTGATTTGCTGTTCAAAGAGGCCATCAGCGGGATCTTCCTGACACCCTTCTGTCATCTTACCTTCCGACTTCCGCAGATTATCATTGATCACCATCACTGCTGGCGATGGCGGCGGCAGCACTGGGGACAGCTAAATGAGGACCAGGCTGGAAGGCCTGGTGTCCGTTGCCCATTAGGGCTGAGTCCCTAGGCATCAAGGGTGGGCTTTTCCCAATAAGATGAGCATGCCAGGCTCATCGGTCAAGTGGGAGGGGCTCCGGCAGAGGCGCCGGGCGAGGGGTTAGCTCCTCTCTCCAGGGTCCCCAGGCAGGACTTCCTGCTCTCTGAGTAGTTGGCTTCCTGAGAAGATGCCAAGTGGGCATCAGCAAGGCTGGGAGGGCTGTTCTTTCCGAGTAGGGTTGTCAGAATATAAGGCGCCAGTTCGGTTGGAATTTCAGATAAACAGTGTTTTAGTGTAAATTTACCCCTCAGCCTTGCATGGGGCATACATGAAAGAATTATCTGTCGTTGATCTGAAATTCAGTCAAATGAGGCGGCCTGGGTTTTCATTTGCTAACCCTGGCTACCCTCTCCTGGTGCGTGCTTGCCAGTGGATGAGTGGCACCCAGACTTAGCCTACACCTTAGTAACCTGTCAGGGTTGCCAGGTAACAGGACTGGATTTTGAAAGAGCCGTGTAATTTTGTGGAAAAGGTTTTGCCGAGGCCCTGGGTCGCCCTTCTCCCTCCGTCAGAGCGGCGAGTCAGGGCCGAGCTCTAACCGGAGCACCCACTGCACCCTGCCCTCCCTCTTCTGTTTCTCCCAAGTGGGTTGCTCCATGGGACCAATTGCCGGCCGATTGCTGTGTTTTAAGTCCTACTGGATAAGGCAGTGCAGGCCCCGAGGGAGGTGGTTGCTAAGGACTGAGGCCCAAGGTCTTGGAAACCCAGGACTGGGAGCTGTAGGGTGGAGTCGTGTGGGAGCGCAGAGGCCTGGGGCTGGTTCTGCCCTCCACGGCCTTACGGCCGGTCCTGCTGGGGAGACTTCTGCTTCTGGCCCCGTCCTGAGCATCTGCTCTGCTAGATCATCACCTCCCATCTGTTATGGGCTGAGTATGTTCCCCCCAAATTAGTACGTTGAAGTCCTAGTACCTTACAATGTGACTGTGTTTGGAGATAAGATCTTTAAAGAGGTGAGTTAACGTGAGGTTATTCTGTTGGGTCCAGATCCAACACGACTGGTGTCCTTATAATAATAGGTCAGGACACAGATGGATACCGAGGGATGGTTATGTGAAGACCTGGGAAGAAGACGGCTGTCCACCAGGCAAGGAGATAGGCACAGGAAAAACCGCCCCTGCCGACACTTTGACCTCGGATGTCCGGCCTCCAGAACGGAGGGGAAGTCACTTCCTGTCACTAAGTCCCCCAGTCTGTGCTGCTGTGTTACCGCAGCTCCAGCAGACTGATGGACCGTCCTACCAGAGGAAGGCCAAAGAGCGAGCAAGGCGGGGAGGCGGGACTCCCGGGCTGCGATGAGGTGGCCCCAGCTGTGTGTGCCACTCAGACCTTTGCCAGCAGGGACTGTGCCATGGCCTGCGGGCGTCCCTGGGACCAGATGCACCCTTTTAGGTGTGAAGGCCATCCATGGGAGGCGGAGAGCCTTTTCTCTAGTGTGCAGCCCCTGGCCTGGGAGGGGCTCTCGGGCAGTGATCGTTGCTGACCAGAGTTGGCTGGTGCCCATGCTGGAGATGTTGCCAGCCCCGCGCTGTCACGTGCTCCCGGCTTCAGAGCTGGGTCCTTCCCGGCAGCGTTAAGCTCTGCAGAAGGCAAGTCCCATTGGAAAATGGCATCCACGCAGAAGCTGTGAGACCATTGATCTTGAGGAGGTCTAACTTCTTCATGTACATAACATAGCACACCTGCAGAAGAATGCACAGTCTTCAGTCACAGCCCGATGGATTTTTGCACATGTGTGTATACTCACGCGTTCATGGAGGAGGTTTTGAAAAACTGTATTACTCTAGAGCTATTTTTCTGGCAATGACATCTTTGGGAATTTAAAATTATTTTTATATCAATGTTCTTAGCAATGAATTTGATAAATATTCTTAAATCCTTTGTGTGGCTTGGTTTAGTTTGCCATTAAAGATTCATCTTCCTTCCTCAAATTGTCGCCTCCAAGCCCTGGCCGAGTAGCTCAGTTGGTTAGACCGTCACCCTGAAATGCCAAGGCTGCGCGGGGCGTTTGATCCCCGGTCAGGACACATGCAAGAAGCAGCCAGTGAATGTGTGAGTAGGTGGAACAACACATTGATCTCTCTCTCTCTCTCTTTCCAAGATTTAAAAAAGAAAGTCACTTTCAATGCCACCTGGGCCCCAGGGAGATGCCTCCTCCTTTCTGGGCTCCAGGCCCATCCCGCAGTGGACTCTGGGATTGGGCTAGAGCCTCTGGAAGCAGAGGCGTGTCCTAAAGTGGGAATTTGAAGATGGGTTGATTTGAGGGAGTAAGAGTAAAACTTGATTGCAGAGGATTGGTTTGTTATGCTTTGGTACTTCCAGTTATAAAATTTTTACTTTTTCCTTCTGAATGCTATTGGCCATTATTGATTTAGATTTCCGGATTAACTCAGAGAAGGCAGCTGGTGAGGCCAGCAAAGCCAGGGGCAGCTCTCAGTGCAGCAGTGCAGCTTAAAGCCTGGGCTTCCTGCCCTCCCAGGGCAATGAGCTAGGGCAATGACGGGACTTCATCTGCAGTGGCCAGACTGAAGGTGCTGTGTGAGCGTGCAGGTGTGTGTGTGTGCGCGCACGTACCTGTGAGCACCTGGTGGCCTGTCTCGGAGCGCACAGGACTCCTCTTCTGGAACTGCTGAGCTGCCAGGCTGTCTCTTGCCCTGTCCCTTGCTGCTGCTGCTGCTGCTGCTGCTGCTGCTGCTGCTGCTACAGACCCTGGCTAAGCCCTGTGGGATCTGGCCCCCTTTCCCCAGGAACCTGTCTGCCTAATCATGGGGTGGACGATCAGGGCTTTGTGGGGGGTTCCCATGGATGAGAACCCAAGCAGGAGCATGGTCAAGGTACAGAAGCTGGAGTCATCAGGCCCCAGAGATACTCAGGTCGCCTGGCCACGTGGGTTGTGTGGACCCAGGCGGAGCTGAGGGCCACAGGGGCCTTGGAGCCAAGGTCCGGTGGTAGGCAATCCAGACAATACTCTGCCAAAGGGCGGGTTTCCCAGGAGCTCTGAGGGGAGGATGGACAGCGGATGAAAGGGTGGAGCAGAGTTGGAGCTCTGAAGGCGGCCGCCAGGGGCTCCGTGCCCTCTGGGTTCCTGTGAGTAAGAGAGAAAATGACAAAGCCCTGGATGCTTTGTAACTGAACTTTGGAGGGGAAAGAGCTGCCTGGAATTAAACATTTTGAAGCTTTAAAACAGGCTCAGCCCTGGCTGGTGTGGCCCAGTGGATTGATTCCCAGCCAGGGCACATGCCTGTGTTGCAGGCCAGGTCCCTAGTTGGGGGTGTGTGAGAGGTAACCAGTCATGTGTCTCTCACACATCGATGCTTCTCTCCCTTTCTTTCTCCCTCCCTTCCCCTCTCTAAGAGTTAATAAATGAAATTTTAAAAAGTACAACATAAATAAAACGGGTTCAGATGTAGCTGCCCTCAAAGCCTTCTGCCTTCTCATCTGGCTCTGGGCTTCCACCTGGTGAGGCAGACTCCAAAGTCACCCCACCCAGAGGGCCCGGCCCAGGTGGTGGCAGACCATAGGTACCCTGAAACCCCAGAGGCCTTCCTCCACTCAGGGCTGCTCTCCCAGCGACACCTGGCCCTGCCACACCGCTCGGCCCAGCCCTGCACAGAATGGACACCAGGAGGCGCTGCAGCCAGTGGGAGCGGGTGCCCAAGACCAAGTCCAAGGTTCATCTCTCCTTTCTGTCACGACTCTTTCCGTCTTGCTGTCAGCAGGTGCCACAGCTGCAGGCTTCTCAGGAGGCCTTCAGCCCTTTGACAGGAGGTCCTTGCAGGAACGTAAGTGGTGACTGCCTTCTGTCTGCTCGAGCTTTCACATTCAAGGACGCATGAGGGGAGGCAAGACGCAGATGCAGAGACCATGTCGGGTGCTGATGTGATGTGGCCCCTCTTGTGCTGAAGCCATCTGTCGGTTGGCCCCACCTAGAGACCCCATGCAGAGGGGAGCACACCCGATTTGGGTACAGGCAGGGGAAGGGGAGCTTTTAGTCGTGCACGGGCTGGGAATGGGGTGTCCAGAGTTCACTGCATTAGAGGTGGAGGGGTCCACCTCGTACAGACAAAGGGACGAAGGCTCAGGGGGATTAAGCTTCCAGAGCAGAGCTGGGGCAGAGTCCGCAGCTCCTGCAGGGCCCGTGTGTGGCTGTGCCCACACTGCCCAGAGGCCGCCCAGGCTAGCAGGAAGGGGGTCCTGCTGCTTACTCTGGGGTTCCCAAGTGTCAGCTTGCAAAGCACTGCTGGTCCATGGTGGAAAGAGGAAAACTACGGACCTTGGAATGACAGCCTCATAAAGCTAAATGTGTTCTTTACTGAGATCCCGTCTGTGCGACTTCTTTTTGTGTTAAAATGACTAAAATCAAGGCTGAGGGTTTTTTGGGGGTGGGGGGGTATGGCAAAATAAACTTTGGAACCCTGTGAGTTCCTTTTCATTTTTAAAATTGTTATTTATGTTCCGTGGCCAGGTGGCTCAGCTGGTTTGAGCATCATCCTGCACACCAAAAGGTTGTGGGTTCGATCCCCCATCACGGTGCATACCTAGGTTGCAGGTTCAATCCCAAGTTGGGGCACATACAGGAGGCAATGGATAAATGTTTCTCTCTCTAAAAAAATTAATAAACATATACTTGGGTGAGGATTTTTAAAAAATCATTATTGATGTGTGAAATTGAAAAACTTGTGGACACGGCCACCTTTTGCGACCCCCTTCCTCCTGCCGATCAATAAGGGTTCTCCCTGGGCCCAGACTCTGGAAGGTGCTCACCCACGGGCTGTGGCTGGCCTCGCCCCTCCTGGTCCCTATTCGTGGGGGCCGCACCGCAGCCTGGAGAGGACCGGCTGTTCTTCTGGGATCAGCACTGTGGACGCTCGGTCACACACTTTGAAAAAATTCAAAGGAAGGAAGATTTTCATTTGGGTTTGAGATCTGGCTAGCAAAGCTTCACAGTCCCGGTAAGCATCCATCCGGCCTTTTCCTATAAAAAGTTCGTTTCATCTTCTGCTCCTTTTTAACCACATCATTAAACGAGCGGAGGCCCAGCAGGACGCCTGTGTCTGGCTGCCTGTGTCCCCTCCTCTGGGGCAGGCTCGGCCTCCAATGAGCAAGGCAGAAAAGTGTGTGGCTTACAGCTTCATTTTTGTCTCACGGTATAAGGGAGATGCGCTTGGGGCCTCTGAATAATTGTGAGTCCCGTGTTATTTGCTGACTGTTAGACGTGGTGAGGACGAGGCTTATTTCTGTTGGAAATAGCACATTCTCTGAACCGCACTAAGAATACTGCAGGAACTGTGTTTCACGGATGACCAAATGCCCCTCTTTGTCCCCACTGCTTCCCAGTTTGGTGCCGAGCGCTGCCCTCGTACAAGGGCAAAAGCACGCTCAGCACGGCCCCTCAGCGCTGACAGGAGGTCAGGGATCTGACGTTCCCGTTGTGTCGTGGCGTGTCACACTTTCGCTGGTACCAGTGTCCCACGTGAGCTGCACTTAGCAGCGTATGCCTTTGTATAATGCGCGAAGCTCTCCGCCTGTAAAACCTCTATCATGTCCCCCCTGGCGCAGGGAAGAGCAGACATTTTTCTCTAGGGGAGAAGATGAGGGGGCGGAATTGGAAAATTGCTAAACTACAGTACCATGAGCAGTTTCTGAATCCTTCCTGAGTGTTCTGAGAACTGAATTAGCGAGTGAGTCAGGACCCTGCCTGGGACCCCCGCTTGGAGCTGCTGCAATTAGCCCCGTGCGCTGTCCCACCCAGATGTCTGTTGTCAGCGACAGTGACCGGCTGGCCGCCCCGCCCCACCCCCACCCCCTCAGACACGCTCTGTCCCTGGCTTTCCTGGTGGCTGAGACCAGGCAGTGTGAAATGGAGCTGGGGAAGTTGGCACCGAACCCCTGCTGACACCGCTGTCTGCTCCCAGCCCATGAGCCAGCCCCTCAGTGACACGGGGCAGCTGGGCTCCTGGGTGTGCAGGTAGGGGTGGCTGGACTTTGAAACCGCTTCCCCACTCTGCCTGAGACCCCCAGCCTTGCACTTGGTTTGCCCTTGCCCTTGCTGAAGCCCACCAGAAAGACAGGCAGGGACACACCTTTGTCAAATAAATGTGGGTTATTCTGTTTGTGGCAGCGAGAGAGAGCGCACACCAGACTGACTGTGGACGGCTTGGTCAGAGGGGCCGGGCCAAGCTCGGTGCAGGGGCTGGGTCTGTGCCGGTGGGTTCTGACGTGGGTTTGAGGAAGCGGAGGCTGGCCCTGGACTGGGCGAAGTCCAGGTAGCAATGTCTCGGTCATTTTCACCTAGAAGGTGGAGGGTGGGCATGGCACTGGACTGGCCACTCGTGGTGGAGGGAGCGAGGGATGTTCAGGTATTCCTCTCCCCGTGCGTCCCACCAGGTCAGGGAGCAGCCTGGTCCAAAGGCCGTTACGGTTGGGTTTGTGTTCAGGTGGGCCTATCCCAGCCTGCTGTCAGCTGCTACCCGAGGGGATGGGCCTTGCTTCCTCACCCTCCCACCTCCTCTGCACCCATTTCCTTCATTATAAAAGGGGGTGTTGCCAGCCCTGGCCGGGTAGCTCAACTGGTTTGAGCATCCTCCAAATACACCAAGGTTGTGGGTTTGATCCCTGGTCAGAGCACATAGAAGAATCAATGAATGTGTAAACAAGTGGAACAACAAATCGATGCCAGTCAGTCTGTCTCTCCATGGCCCCCCTTTTTAGAATCAATAAATAGTAAAAAGGGGGGTGGTGCCTTCCCTGCCCTGGGCTCAGACAGTGTGGGGAGGATGCCCCGCTGGAGGGCCAGGCCCACTTGGCCTCAGCTCCCTGCAGCTGCAGCCCAGGCCCCGGGCCAGTGTCCCCCAGCCTCCCCAGGGCGGTGGGGTGGGGTGGGCGTAGAAGGGGGCCCCAGCACAGCAAGGGTGAGGCCGCCTCACACCTGCCTTTTCCCATCTCTGGCCCGGAGGCCCCACTTCCCCACTTGGTGGCCTGACTGAACCGAAGCCCAAGGCGGTGGCAGCTCCTCTTTGCTTTGCCCTTGTGGGGCGATGGTGGTCAGCGTGAGAGGTGACACAGGCGGCCCAAGCGTTGTGTTTAAATGAGAGCCAGTGGTTCGGGGTGTTGTAAATGACTTCGATTTTCAAGGGCCTTTCTTGACGCTGTGTCAGATTCCTGAAGCACCAACGGAGGGGTCTGGTGACCCGTGGGGACACAGCTGTACCTGATTTCATCCTGCCTGTGGCGTGGCCTTCTCCCATCTCATGACTCTCCTCAGGAGCATGTGGCACCCCCGGCGAAGCCCCCGCGAATTGTCCCACCAGAAGTGGGGTTACTGGGAGTCAGTCCCCAAACCCGAGTCCCTCCTATTCTGAATAAAATTGGGAAAATATTGGGTCAGTCTGTCATCATTTTAGGCTTCTGAGTAGAAGTGATTGATGGGGAAGAAGACCCCCGTTTCCTCCCTGCTCCCGGACCTGCAGCCTGGCCGCTCCAAGTGCCCGGTCACCAGGCGCGGGTCAGAAGTGCGGCCTAGGTCCCCTCCCCGCCCCTGCACCCCTGAGTGCAGCGGAGCTGGCCCAGAGGGTCCGCGCAGTTCAGGTGAGGGGCTCTTCGAGCGTTTGTGCATTCAGTGTGGCGTCAGGGTCTGGGGAACAGGAGCAGTGGAGGAGAGGCACCCACTGTGCCGCTTGATGATCCGAGAGCACACTCGGCGAACTGATGGAGAAGTCCGCCTGCCATTCCGCTTCCAGCCGGCAGAGGGGAAGAGCCCTGTGATATTGGGGTGGGGGGGTGCGGATAGGGTTGCGTCGGGGCCCAGGCCACACACTGCCCAGCCTCTCATACACATTTCTTCTCCCTCCTCTTCTCTCCTGACTAAAGCTTGACACTTCAGAACGCTCTGGTAGAGTAAGTAAGCCCAGTTGTCGATGCTTACGATTTGCATCTTTTCCTCAGCTTTAATTTTGGGCCAGACACCAGGGTCGTGCACCAAAGGACTGAAATCCTGATGATGAGATTTCATGGATTTCCACTAGTGGGCCACTTTCCATAGTGGAGGGAAGAGCTGTGAGTGCCAGGCCCGCAGTTGACCAACTGGACTGAACAGCCATGCTGGGGACAGCCACGTAGAGCGCTGGCTTTTGTGGTCCAGGTACACGCATCTCAGGGAGTTGGTCCATTCACTCCCTGCCTCGAGGGTGACAGGGTGACCAACTGTCCAGGTGTTCACGAGACTGAGGGATTTCCGAGGACCCAGGACTTTCGGTGCTAGCACTAGGACCACCCTGGGCAAGTTGGCGCACCTGGTCACCCAAGGGTGAGAGGAGATGAGTCTGTAAGGAAAGCAGATGCAAGGTGTTCCGTTTTCTTCACCGCAAGGGTGCCGGCCCTCTGCTTAGATGGGAGGTGGGTGGGAGCCATCTGGCCGATGGCTCTGTGCCACCTCTCTGTCTCTTGAGAGACTTGGTGCCTGCATTTGACAGTAACACAGAGACAGCCCCTGGCACCAGCAGGTCTCTGGAGCCCGAGCTCTGTGAGGTTTCAGGGCCTCGCTGCCCAGAGCTTGGCAGACGCACAGCCTCAGGCTGTCAGCTGGCTCCTCGGACCACACATGTTCCAGTGGGAGCACGCTGTGTCCTGTGCCCATGGGCAGAAGGCTGCCTGGCTACCAGGGTGGGCGGCGGTGGGAGTGGAGCCCAGGGGTGCAGGAAGCCAAGGGAGAGAGGCAGATCAGGCTCAGTCCCCTGTGATATCACGGAGTACTTGGCCAATGGCAGCGTAACTGTCTATTCCAAGTGAAAATACCTCTGTGTCTAGTCAAGCAGTTGAAAACCTTCTCGACTTGTAGCCGGTTTGCTGTAGGGGCAGGAAAGTTCCTGATGTCTTTGGGGAATGCTTTAGGGAAAAGTATAGGGGCGTGGAAATGACAATTGAAGTACTGGAGCCTGTATCTCAACCATTTACGTTCCGTTTAAGGTTATTACTGAATAAACATCACGTTAATAAAAACAGGAAACCAAAGAAGTAGAGAGATGGAATCTGTGCTGGTATTTTTAATGATTTGACCTTGGATAGTTTGGCGAAATGTATGTTTCACAAAAGGGGAGGGGTGGGCGAGGGAGAGGGCTTCGAGGGGTGCACGATTTGGAAACTTAGTCAGGTGGATACAGCACAGTGCAGTGAGACCGTGTGCGGGGACTCTGTGGGGAGAAGGACCCAGGTTCAAATCCGCCTCTGGCCTGTAGGACAGGGTCCTCGGGCCAAGCCCAAACCCTCCTCGTGGTGCTTCCCATCTGCCGCACGCCCACCATGTGCTGGGCGCTCTGCTAGAAAATTGCCATCTGTGCCCTCAATTCAGCTTCCCAAGTCTGAGAGGTAGTTTTATTTTCTTCCTTTAACAAATAAAGACACGGAAACTGGGTAGAAGTTACTCATCCAGGTCACAAGGCTGGTAAGGGCAGAGCGAGCCTCATAGGGCTGCTGGACTCTTGCTTTATGCCAGGCTGCCTCTTCACCTCAGTTTGCTCATCTGTAAAATGGGCATTCTTTTGTGATTCTAGGATATTGTGTTTTGCAGTCCTCGACACAATTCTCTGTGCCCAGAGGGACTTGGCTAATTGTTAGTCCCCTCTCCCTCCCTTCCCCCTTAAGTGCTTCCCCATCGCTCTAAAGGCTGCTTCCAGAAATACTGGCCTTGGCCCAGAGCCCATGGACTTGCTTGGTGTCCTGGGTACTCGCTCTCCTCTGAGCTACCGCGAGGACTCCGGTTAAAGGACCATCCTGGTAAATATGTTTTTTAATCACTCAACTCAGTGTTGCTCTTTGCAGAGATGACAGTTAAAATTGCTGCCTTTTATTTTGCCCGTCAGCCTAGCATTCCCAATGAGAGACTTTCTTTTCTTTTTTCTTAAATCTCCGTCTCCTGCACACGGCGCTTGGGCCGGGGGTGTAGATTCCCCTGTCGCTCACTCTGCACTCTTGGTTGCTGAATCACAGCATCTTCTGGCCGTGGGGCCTTGACTTGGAATTGAAAGACAGATGCTGGGTAATTACAAGGTTTCCTTCTTACAGCAGGGGATTGGCAAGTAATTGCCTTGTTTTTAGGGGAGCATTTAAGCAGTATTTTGAAGAGGTAGACCTACAGCTTTTATGTGCCAGGAAATATGAAGTGAATCCTAAAATGCCACCCTTCCTGATGCAAAAGGGGTTTTGGAGAAGGCAGCTGGGCTGAGGCTGTGTTGAAGTGATAGCAGGATGAGAAAGGCCAGAGCAGCTGTCCGGGCCATCTCGATGGGCACGTGTGTTGCGGGTGTGCCCATCACAGCCGGTTTCTGCCTCCGCCGCCTTTAGAGTGCAAGGGGATGACCTTATTTATTGTGGGGAGAAAGCACACACCCGCAGAAAGAAAAATACACAAATCGCCACCACTCTGAGCATTTTGCTCTCTTTCCAGATACCCGGATGTATGTGTATCTGCGTGTGTGTGTGTGTTTTCACTGAAAGATGACCATATACTGTTTTTTGTAACCTGACTTCTCCCCAGTCTCACATCACACAGGAATGTGACTGTACATGTGTGGCCTTGCCACTCATAAGGTGGTCCCTGGACCAGCTCAGCTGCAGTGGCATCACCCGGGAGCTTGTTGGAAATGCATGTTCTCAGGCCCCAGGCTCAGCATTTTCACAAGATTCCCAGTGATTTTTTTTGTTGCATACTTTAGTGTTGAAGGAATACTGAACTACCTCATTTTTAATGGCTGCCTAACATTCCACTTTAGAAACGTGTTATAATTTAGATAACCAGTCTCTTATTGACCTGTGTAGGTTTTATACAAAGTTTCATTTTTGTCATCAGCCTGTGATGAGCATCCTTATACCAAATGCCCTTTCTCCCTGTCATGTGAGTGGAAAGCTCCCCATTCAAGAGACCGTTGATGAAAGTCACCCGATTTCGCTCCCATCAGAAGGGAGTGCCCGTGGCCCCTGCCCATTCTGGCAGACATCCCTTGTCAGTATTTGATGGTTTGATACAAACAAGTGGCACCTCATCCTCAGTGGTGACTTTGATTGTGTGGTCAAGCACGGCCTTGTTTCCTGAGCGGCTTTTGGTTTGATCATGTCAGTGGTTCGGGATTTTCATTGGCTGTTCTCTGCAGAGGTTGTCATTTTTCTCCTGGTTTAGTGAGAACTCCTCGTATGTGTAGGTATTATCTCTTTGAAACGTACTGCAAATGTCGTTCCCGTGTGCATCGTGGCGTTTGGCCCCAGCAGTCATTTCCGTGCCAGTGGCAGAAGGGATTTGGGGGCAGGAAGTCTGCACCGGGGGACTCTGTCCAGCATGACTGCAGGGCCTTTCCTTGTTACACCCACATCAACTTTGTTGCTTGTGAAAGAATTGCACAGTTCTGGCTGCACAAGTGACCCTAAGCCAGGACGGCCTGCCCCTGCTCCCTGGGGGGCCCAGAAGAACCTCAGCGAACTTTGGAAACAAGCCTTTCTCCCATTTTTTTTGATGCTGGAATTTTTAGAACATGGAATTGGAAGAACTTTAAATTTTTTAACTAAACATATAGCACTACCTAGCAGACAGGCAGTAATATCTGTGTGTGTCTAGAGTGTCATTTTATATACAAATTTAATATTTCTAAGTGGAAAGCAGGTAGAGACATGGACTAAAAAAAATGCGTTTTCAAGATGTTCATGTTTCGAAATGACCTTACTTGTAACCTCATTTCCAGGATTCATTATGTCTGAGCCAACAATAAATTAGGCTTACTCAAAGCCCCGTTCTCTCTTGACCCCGATTCAGTAGCTTATTGCAGAGCCAGAGTGGTTTAGATTCCAAATTAGAACGAGGACACAACAGGCAGGATGCAGGAGGGCCCCAAATGGCCCGCGGACTCTGGGGAAGAACCTCTCGCTTCCCTGCGCCTCAGGAGACCTGGCTGCGCCACTGTGTGCGCACCTGGCCACCACACAGCCCGGCCGGGTGCTCAGCTGGGCCCCGGGCAGGTGGCTGAGGCAGGGGCTGGTGGGAGAAAGAGGCTCACCTTCTTTTTGGCAGGAAAGGAGCCAGTGCCGGGTCTGCCTCCAGCAGTATTTTCCGTCTGTTCAGGGACACTTACAGGCTGTGAGGGAAATATGCTTCCAGCACCTTCTTGAGCCACCAGAGGGTAATTCTGCGGCGAAACCTGCAGGGCTGCCACTGAGCATTACCCTGTGACAGCTGAGGGCTCACCAGGAAGAGTTGGGCAGGACCAAAGTTGACACTGTCAAAGTCAGTAACAGCAGCTGCGGCGGAAAGATAGCATCTTGCATGGGAAAGATACAGAGTGCCGGAGAAGTGAGAGAAAGAGCTTTTTTAAAGATGGAGATAGTAAGAAAAGTCTCAGGAAAAAGGTCTCAGCTGAGCTAGATTTGCAAGCTCTGTAGGTTAGGAGAAGGGTGTGGCCTGGATCTGGAGGGAATGGGTTGTAGAGGAGAGGCAGGAAACGTGGTGGGCCGGAGGGGGGGGGGTGGATGCCGGGCTCTGGGGAGTGAGGAGCTCTGGGGGGCACTGGGCTTGGAGGGTGGGATGTGGACCAGTGCAGGAGGGCCCCCTGCTCACACGGCCGGGATTCGCCAGGTTGGCAGTCGGGATGCTCCAGTGTAGAGGGAGGCGTGTGTGAGGCTCTGATACCCTCTGGGCAGTGCTTTACGGCAGGCTCCGTCCCGGCCAGCGGGCAGTGTGCTCGGGCAGGGCTGGCCAGCCCTGGTGGCCAGGGGTCTGGACTCTGATCTGTCTGTGGGTCCACAGCCCGTCCACTGTGGCCGGGGTCCAGCGGCTGTGTCCTGCAAAGATGCTGCAGCTGCGCGCCCAAGAAGTACCGCTCACTACAGTGGCCGTCCGAGAAGGCGGCCGTGCGCTCACCAGCACCAGGAGAGGCGGCAGGGATTAGGGTCACTGCAGGATTCAGCCCGGGCGTCATGCCCATTCCAGGGGACTCCCAGAGGGATAGCCAGGGGCATCTACCCGAGATCAGTGCTGTGAGCACTGAGCAGCAGGATTGTGCTGTGGCTGACCGTGGTCACGGCCTGACAGGGGTGGGGGGCAGGTTGAGAAAGGGCACACTCTGGGCTTGGAGACAGAAACCTGGAATTCATTTAGCCCTGTGCAGGCGGGGATGGTCCTGGGGCTCTTTCTGACTTTTCCCGCTTGCCTGCCTGGGTTGCTTTGACCCAGCTCTCCCTTGGGTGCTCCTACCTTTATTTTACTTGAGCTCTTGCTTCCTCTTGACAGCTGACCCTTCTACACAGCAGAGGATGTGCCCCGAGATCTCGGGCACAGGTGTGGGTGCCGAGCAGCATTTCTTACAGAATCGTCCTGAGCAGCCCTGTAGCCTTCCCCACTGCCCGGCGTGGATGGCATATCACCTCTCTTTCTCCTTCCTGCTGGTGCACGGATTCTGGGCAGCAGGAGTGAGAGGCTCTTGCACATTTTGCCTTCGAAGGGAGAGAGAGGAAGGGGAGCCAGGTGAATTTCTGCAGAGAGAGTGGGCGATGCGTGTCCACCATGAGTGACCAGCCTTTGGGGTGGGCTCCTGGAAGGGCACTGTGGGATACAGGCCTGGCCCCAGCGCGCCCAGCCCTTGGGGGCCCTGAGGTCCCAGCACAGGGAGGCGGAGCTCCTGGCCTCTGCCAGTGTCACCAATTTGGCATCTGAATTTGGAACTGGCAGCAGGGTTAATTTCTCTCTGTAATTAAGTGAAGGAAAATGGCATGAAAGTACGGCTTGTCTCTCCCACATGGCGTGTTCCCTCTTGGGCTTTGTTTTCCACCATGATTACAAGGAAGGGCCGTTTGGTTTTAATGAACCTGGGGAGACAGGCGCACGCGCCTGTCTGGTGCCGGCCTCCTGTGCTCCCTGAGCAGCGCTGGCTGGGCTCCGGGTCTGCAGCGTAAACAGTATGTGCTCTTGCCCTGCGGGACCGCCCAGTCCACACAGCAGATGAACACGAAATCAATAATTACAATCAAGTGTAATGGGTAGTAATTAAGAACTGAGGTGTGCGAGCCAGACTTCCAGGGTTCAAGTCCAACTACTTGGGCAAGTGCTGAATCTCTCGCTTCCGCTGGGGACAATAGTAAGATCTTACCGGGTGGGATGAAGATCGGATGAGCCTGGAGAGCGCCTGGCACTATTTAGGACCTGCTGCCTTTTTATCACGAGAGGAGGCAGAGGGTCGCAGAGGGCGGAGGAGCTGAGCCGCGGAGCCGAGTGGCTGGCGGGGCGGGATGTTGAAGGGTAAGGAGGAGCGTGGGGAGGCTGGGAGGTGAGCTGCAGGGGAGCCAGGAGGCCTGAAATCCGTGCGTGGAGAAAGCGATCAGTCGTGCGGCGAGCCGCTGGGACGGTAGGTCCATGAAGCAAACGTGGGAGGCATGGCTCGCCAGCTGGCGGAACAGTCCCGCAGAGCATTCTAGATGAAGGCTTTGACCTTTACGCCCTAGGCAGTGTGGTGCCAGGGGGCATCTGAGCTGGGCTGTGGCATGATGGGGGTCGTGTTTTTAAAAATTAACACTGGTCTCGGTGAAGGTGGAGGTGGGAAACTGGTTAACAGGCCTGCGGTGCCTGCGGGCGGGGCAGAGGGCACTTGGAGGGAGCCGTTCAGGGTGTCAGCTGAAGGGCCTGCGACAGATCAGATGCGGAGGCTGGGGAGGAGCAGGGGTTGAAAGGCGGGCTCCCGGGTGTGCCTCAAGGGACCTCGTGAACGAGGTGCCATTCACTAACAGGGAGACCAGGGAGGGGCGTGGTTGAGCATCTCAGGTAGGAGGCGCGCCCCCGCCCTGGAGGTGGATGTGAGCTGGGGTAGGAGTTAGAAGTCTCTGGGCTCAGCCTGGGCTGGTGGTGAGGCGCCATGTGAGTGCCCTCAGGGCCCCACTGGCCCTCGGGAGGCTTCACATCCAGTGCACATGTCACCGAGGAACCTCGGACAATGGCCTTCTCTAGGTGG